>MVAH01000017.1:0-156497 GCA_014825575.1 Phaffia australis
CACAAACACAAACACAAAGAGAAATAGATAAGTTCATGTGGGATCCTAGTGAACGGAAAATAGTCCGAAAAGAGATCAAGACTTGCAGCCATCTGTGATGATACGATCGTCCGTTCGGTCGAGGTCAGTGTATACTCGCAAACCCAACAAGCGGGAAGAAAGGAAGAAGAGAGCAAGAGATGAAGCTCAAGAGTACGCACAAACACCGGTCGAGATCGAACAGAACCCGATACTGGCCCATCCTTCGCGCTCGGCCTCGGTCAGACAGTTCAGATAACAGTTCCTCAACAGTCTCTCCGCTTCGGCTGGCGAGCAGGACGTGTACACCGGGCCGGGGGTATGTGCGATCCGTTTACTCGGCAGCTTTGGAGGAGGTTCCATGACGTTTTCCCAAACGTCGTGTCAGTCAGCTTTCCTCATCTCTGGTTGTGATCGCGACAGATGCGAGCCAGAGCAGAGACCGCAAGGAACAGAAAGGACAGACCTTGTACCCGTCGGTCATCTTGCATTCCCCGGTCTGACAGCCTCCCAGAGACCTGCATTCCTTCAAGAGGTCGGGACCGGCCGCCCGGTGAATCGCACCGTCCACCCCACCTCCCCCTAGGAGAGATCTGTTCGCTGCGTTTACCTGTTTATTTGTGTTCCGTTCGGTTCCGTTCCCGTCCGGTTATATCTCACACGATGAGTCAGAACGAGAAACACCTGCGTTCGATTCAAAGCCCAGAAAGAAGGAGAAACGAACGATGACATCGACCGAAAGTTTGGTTATGTCGCCCTTGAACACAGAGATCAACGCGCCAGACATCTTGTGAACTGTGTGCTTTGTTTCTTATATATATATATATGTGTGTGTGTGTGTGTGTGTGTCGATAGAAACCTTGCAGTACGGACAAAGAGAGATGGACGAAACGTAAGGTAAGAACATCAGACCGATGACATCATCACTTGTATCGTTCAGCACAAACTTATTCCAGTGTTGGTATCATCATCATCATCGTTGTCGTGGTCTGTTTGGATATGCCTCTGAAGGTCAGAAAGCAGAAAGAATATGAAACCCTCCAGAGGTCGCTCTTTCTGTAGAAGCGATGGCGAGAACCTGTAGGGCGTCTCGTAGCAAAACAAAACAAAAAAAAGTCACCACTCGTTCGTGTAGACGCAAACGCAAAGGTTGAAAGAACTCACGTCGTGTTTAGGGGACCAGGCGAGCGCGTTGGTGACTCCGCCTGTAGGGATTTTTGCCAGCAAGGACCTCTCTGTCGTTCCAAACTGGATAAAAGACAGACACCGCAAGGTGTAGGATATATCAGGTTACTGAGATACGTCAGGGTTTTGGAGAACAAAGGATAATGAAGGATGACTGACGATATAGACCATACTCTCTTCGCCTCCTGCTGCCAGCATTTCTCCGTCTTGAGAGAACGAGAGTTGTCTGACTTCGCCTCTGCAAACAATGCCCAATGAGAGAAGAAAAAAAAAAAAAAAAAAAAAAAAAAAAGGGTTAAAACCCGAGGTGAAAAGCTCAAGAAAAAAAAAACAGAGAGACGAACTGGACGTCGCCGAAACTCTTGAGGCCAACATAATCCTCAGCGTCCCATAGATTCACGATCGCATCAACCCCTGCTGTGGCAAGATATCGTCCGGTCTTTTCAATCCCGATCGAATCGCAGCTTCCCGTCTGTGCCTTCCATTCGTACGTCGGCGCCTTGGCCTGTTCGCTTTCGGAGGAGAGCAGCGAGGCCCAGGAACGCACATACACCTTACCACCTCGAGAGCATAAGAGAAAGTCTTGTCCTGACGATGAAAAGCCGATGTCAAAAATCTGGATATCAAACGGCGGAGTTTTTGGATACAACGTTTAAGTGATCTGTCCACTGTGAAAGATGACCGAGAATAAAAGCACATAAATACCCACAATCTCGACAGCAGCACCAGTGCTAGGAGCAGGGAACGTCCTCTCCGTACTAGACTCCCAGCTCGGTCTTTGGACCACCGGCTGTGGAGGGACAGCCTCGGCAGAAGTCGGATTCGGGTTCAACGCCGCCACCGGTTTTTGACTGCCCATCATCCTTCGCTCGAAGAAGGAAACATGTTCCTTGATGTCACTCACCGCGAGCACGTCGCCCGAGGGATGATGATCTATCTGGAACGCCGGAGTAGGTAGAGCGAGAGTGGAGAGTGGCTTGATGGGTTTGAGTCTGGCATCAAAAAAGCACAGTTTCCCATCGCCCGTGCTGCCGGAGGAGACGAGCTCGGTAAGGTAGTAAGGATTCCATTGTACTTTGCTGATCGGCGCTGTCGAAGCGTGCGGAGAAGGGATCAAGTCAGAGTGCCTAGGGTCCAACTTTTGTTTGATTTGTTTGATGTTATTGTTTCGATCGTTTATTCATTGTGTTTTCAAAGAGAGAAAAGTAGAAACCGAGCGGTGTGAGAATGTGATGGCCTAGAAGGAAACGAGCACGAGTATAGAACTCACTTACCGTAGAACCAGACGAACCAGCGTCCCAAATCCTAAGTCCTCGATCACCACCCGTACTACTCGACACCAACTTCCGTCCGTCCAGACTCCATGACACACACTGAACCGGTTCCCGATGACCTCCCAGAACCGGTTTCGGTCTAGGCCATGAAGATGGATCCGGTGTCTTTTATCGATACGTGAACACCAACCGACAGTCTCAGCCAAGACAAGACGGACGCGTCGGAGGGACGCCAGAAAGCCTCGAAACAAGACTGACCTTAAGTCCTCTGGATTGATAGGTATGTGACGACTGAATCGGTTGACTAGTTGAAAGAGAGATAGGAGTAGGCGGTGGGACCTGTACCGAACTAGCTGATAGATTGCTCATGGTCTGATCAACGTAGAGTGTGTGAGTGAGTGATAGAATGAGCAACGTCTAGTCATAGAGTGAGAAGAGCTTGAGTGCTTAAACATTCTGTTGTTAGGGTTAAACTCATGGTACCCTGAACCCCATGAGCTACCACTAGGGATCGTTAGAACTATGATACGGGATCGATTGGACATGTACATGGAGCTTGTGGGGTGATAGCAAGAACGATGTTGACTGTTATAAAGCTAAGGAAACATCTGTAGATGAGAAAGTCGATGGTCATTTGCAAATTTGGCACGGTGTGATGGCAGTCAGGCTTGCATGCGATGCCCGTTCGTAATCAAGTCCAGGTCAAGAAGTATAGATGAAGAGGCCGGATGAGAAGACAGTGTTCAGCTAGAGATTCTTTGTGAGAAACAATGGGTCTGGTTCTGTCCCAGCACCCAAATCTATCAGAGATAGTTGAAGCTTGGGTAACACACGAGATGATCATGAGCGACGCTGCTGTTGATGGTGATGAAACCCGGCCCGGTCGGAAGTTACATCTGTCTCTGTCTCTCTCACACTCCCACTCACTCCTACGCACGCATCATGGAAGTTCAGTCAGAAACTCAGGCTGAACTCGATCTTGCAAGTACTCAAGAAGAGCTCGAACAGATCCCGAGTCTGGTAGAGCTCCTCGAAGATCAAGCAAGAGCAAAGAACATCTTGGACCCAGAAGGTCTCTTCATATCGGTTAGTGAGGATACACTTCTTCCGTTCTCCTACTCTCTCTCTCTCTCTCTTGTTCTTATTTGATATAGGCTTCATCGGTTTCCATCGTGTTCACATTTACTCATCTGCTTGATCTTTGGGCATGTAGAAACTATCGCATGACTATCTCGAACGAATCTCAAAGTGAGCTAGCCGATGTGCAACTCCTCATTCTCCCTTTCTCTCTCTCTCTCTCTATCGATCCCTTTCGCAAGAAAACAAACACGTCCATCTTATCCAAAGCGCTTTTGAACTCTCCCTTTCTTGGTTTGCTCTTCAGTCTCTCCTTAGAATCTCTCCACTCGGAACCCTCACTTATCAAAGAAGAGTCATCGTTTGTCTCTGGAGAGCTTACTTCACTCTGTTTTCGAGAATACCGCACCTTTCTTACCGTACACCAATGCTCGTCAGACGTGTCGACCGCGTTCACCTCCTTCACATCCTCTCTGGATTCCCTTCTCGACCTCGTCCCCTCACTTGAGGCCGAATGCCATGCCTTTGCTACCTCGACCAAAGCCACTCAGGCCGAGCGTCGTAAGGCTGGCTTCGTTCTCGAACATCATGACAAGCTTCAAGATCTGCTAGAGATTCCGCCGCTGTTAGACACTTGTGTCCGAAACGGATACTACCATGAGGCCCTTCAACTCGGAGATCACTCCAAATCGATGGTCGACAGGTACGGAGATATCCCAATCGTGCTCGACGTCGGCAGAGAGGTCGAGAAGGGGCTACTTGTCATGACTGTTCAATTGATGGGTCTGCTGAGAGAACCTATCAAGTTACCTGCCTTGATCAAGTCTGTTGGGTTCCTCAGACGGATGGACGCCCTGTCGGAGGACGAACTTCAGATGGCATTCCTCGCCAGCAGGGAGAGTAATTTCCGTTCTCAGCTCGTCGGCATTGAAAGAGAGAGAGCGGATCCGGTCAGATACGTTAGACTATATGTCGATCTGTTTAGAGAGAACGTGTACGATATCATTTCCCATTTCACCACTATCTTTCTCGACTCTCGATCGTCCTCTTCTTTAGCCACTGCCGCCGCCGCCGCGTCGTCTTCATCCGTCTCTTCGGTACCGTATCCTGAACCACCGAGTGTTCTCTTCGCGTTCTCTCAACAATCTCTTGCCGACCTGTTTGCCGTGCTAGAGAGATACATTCCCTTAGTCGAAGATTCCGCTGCGCTCTCTTCGTTGCTCACACAACTCACCTATTGCGCCACGTCGTTTGCCCGAATTGGACTCGACTTCCGGTCCCTTGTCTGTCAACCATTCGAACGGGTCGTGCTGGAGAACGCAGAAAGAACACTCGCACAGGCAGAGCTTGGGTTGGAGAACGTCGTCAGGGACGCGTTGAGGGCAGGTCGATCGCCTCTGGGATGGATGGTTTCGACAGAGAACCTTCCCAAAGCGTTGGATCTCCCTTCGGACTGGTCGTTGTTGTCGTCATCATCGTCGCCGTCATCGTCAACCACTGCATCCACCGGCAACACTACTTCAACGGGCTCGATCCATTCTCCACCAAACTACCTAGCTTATTTTCCCTCCCTTGCCATACTCTGTAATGCACACATCAACGCCCTAAACGCCCTCCGATTTTTCACTCCTCTCTCTCAATTCGAAGCCTTGGTCAAGATCCAAGCAAAGTCGCTCGGCAGATCGGCAGAACTCATAAGAGAGTACGCGGAGACGGCGTTGTCTGATGTCGGAATCATCTCTTCGTACTCCACTCTTTCACCCTCTTCTCTTTCGTCAACACCGTTGCCGTCGTCAACGATATCGACTTCGTCAGCGGCAGGATCTCGAAACCACAGAAGGAATCCTAGTGTTTCGGCTGCCCCATCAGAAAAAGAACAAGCCCAGATAAAGAAGCTTCTGAGAGCATACGGCAGGGCTTTCGTCGATGGTCTCGCACCGTTCTTACAGATTGGGCTGATCGAGGGTCTATTCGGAGGAGAAATGGGTCTTACCAAAGACGTTCTTGGTAGATGGGATCTACATCAGGGAGCATCAGAAGTTAAAGACGGGCACGTAGGGCTGAGAGCTTGGTTAGAGAGGCTGGAGGCTGAGTTGAACCCAAAGAAGACGGAGGATGATCGACAGCAATCACGAAAGGAGCAGAAAAGCAATACGAACGAATTTGAAAAGAAGTCATCGGCGGTTGATGTACCAGCTGTACTGACGGAGGAGCCTGAAGAGATAGTCTCTCAAAAGCAGGAAGAAGAGCCCAGAGTAAGTGTCGAGGAGAGCGAGGAAAGTAGGGTAGATGCAGGAGATCAAGACATAGATAAAGAAATCCAAAAGTTGGAGGCTAAGGATGAAGCGGCATAAGATGGAGGGAAGCCTTGTTCCGTCTCATCATGGATCGTCGATGAACTTTTCCTCTCGATGTCCTCTTCTTCTCTTCTTTGTTCTCGTTCTCGGCATCTCTTATCTTTTTGTCTCGAGAGGACGAGCGTGGGCGAGTTTGTGTCCGGGCATCAAGAAGAGCAGAAACTCGCCAAAGCTGATAAACAGAAACAATATTGTTCTCCACGTTCCCTCCCCCCCAAAAAAAACATGAAAATTGTGCATATAATATAGGCAAAGTGAACGAATTGTAGAAGGGAGCGCGTAGATGATTGGGTAAATAGATGGCAGGTCGAGTCATGGAGAAGGGACATCTAAACGGAGATCGTCTGTTATCATGAGATAAAGAAGAGCAAGGACAAGAGCGATCAGTCTATCAGGTCTCTGTTTTTCCAATATTTCAGAAGAAGGAGATGGTCTTAATGACAAAACACTCACCTTCCAGCAGTTGAATCCACCGCTACCCGTACTAACCACCGCTCCAGGCACCTGGGGCAAGAAAGCGACCTCTTTGCAATCCTCCTGATGATGCTCGAACAACAACTGAGCCGGCACGTCCAACCCATCCTCCGTCTTCTGTCCTTCTTCATCCTGATCCTGTTCAACAGACAGATCCCATAGAGTGACAGTTCCCTCAGCAGCGGCAGCAGCAAAGGTGGATGTCTCAGTAGGGTGCCATGCGACAGAGGTTATCGGCGATGTGTGCCAGTTGAAAGATGCCACAGGGCTTGGGGTAGGACCAGATGCCCTGTGAAAAGACCACCAGAGCGCGAAGCAGGAATAACCAAAAAAAAAAAAAAAAAGTCAGAAAAAAGAAACCAAACATACGCCCAGCAAGAAAGAGAGACGGGACGAACCCCTTGAAGTTCCTAAGATCCCAAACTTTAAGTCCTCCTTCGTCACCACCACTGACCAAGAGGTAACTGGTTCCCTTGTTCCAGCTGATAACGTTCACATCGCTCTCATGAGCCTCGTCCAACCCAACGACCGATCTTCTACCCTTTTGTCTGACATCCCAAACTCGGATGGATCTGTCAGCCGAGCAACTAGCAAAGACTGTCCGTTCTGTAGGTGACCATTGGAGGTCTTCGACAGAAGATGTGTGGGAGGTGAAAGCCTGGTTGGAAGTGGTGAAACCGGATTGGTTGGAGGTAGTGAGATAGATCTTGGAATGGATATCACCCGTCAATAGACGAAGTCCTTCAGACTCTCCTCCTGCCCAATCAAGGGCGAAACCCTCGGCTCGACCATGGTTGTTGATAGTATAAACCGGTTTGTCGACTACAGACCGATCGATAGCATATCCGGGAACGTCCAAAGATTCGATCAGAGGTCGGATATCCCAAATATGGACTTTACCGGTCTCGGACCAAGAAGCGGTATGGTAAGGAACATTCACAGGTGGAAGCGCAGAGGTGGACGCGATGGGCTGGGCTCGGACTCGGTTGACGGTTCCGACGTGCGGGATAGATCGATACTCGAGGTAAGCATCGTCATCGACGTCCGAATCTGCTTCAGATCCTGCATCAGAGAGATCTGATAGTTTTAAGCAGGGATGAAAATATGGTGCAAAGCAAGATGAGAATACATTTCCTTATTCTCTTTTGATGCAGAGGAGGGTGAAGTGGAAAAGGACCAACCGTCATCGAATTGGGTTCGGTGCATGCCTCCCATTTTCATGACCAAGAGCTCATTCGAGTTTTCCGACTCGGCCTGAGTACCTATATGAATATGAAGACATACATCGTCCAGGTTGAGCAAATATCTTGAACGAATTCACGAGTAGGCTTGATCGTCCGAGCAGACATACCGGTAACCACATAAGCAGTATGAGGGAACTTTCTTCGCTCGTCCCCAAGAGAGTCCTAAGGAGACCGAAAGATGATAGGTATTGTATCAGATTAGCTTGAGGTTTGATAGAAAACGACGGAAACAGCCATCCAATTCTCCCAGCACGACATGCACAGATGACGACAGAGAACGAACCCTCAACACATCAAAACTCAAGCAAGGCCACTGGACGTTCATTCGGTGAAGCATCTCGTACACGCTTTGATCAGGCTCCAGTACTTCGTCCTTCTCGAGTGGTCTGGATGATCGAAGGTAAGTCTCGAGTTCAGGCTCGACAGGATCCTCGTCCTCTACCGCTTGGTCGACGTGCATGGCTAGATGAGGCGCGAACAGTGATCGATATAAGACTAGGTGTATGGATGAAAGTTAGCAAGAACAGAACAGGACAAACACACGTACTTTCTCCGTTTTCAGATTCATCAGACTCGGACTCATCATCCCGGATAATCTCTTCGGCACTCTCCTCTCCGTCATCAAAGTTGTCCTCGAACTCTCCCATTCCATCCTCCTCATTAGTTCCATCCTCCCCAGTCGACCTGACGGGAACGGAGCCCTCTCCCAAGGCTACTGATTTGTTGATCTGTTCAGAGATCGGTCCGGGAGATGAACGCCTCTTGTTTCCTTTAGCCATTTGAGCGTGAGATATCGGTTGGCTAGTGTTTGGACGGTGAGCAAGAGCCAGAGGTAAAAGAGTTGAACGCGAAGGTCCAACCAAAATTTGGACTTAGACGAGCTTGAAGGTGACTCACCGTTAAATCAAATAAAATTCATATATTTCAAATTATACAATTTACTAGGAAAAAAATCTTTGGAAAAAATAAGGAAAAAAGAAAGGATGGAAAGAGAAGCTTTCTTGACTCTCGACCATCATCCATTACACACACACTTACACGATGTCTACCGAGCCCTTACGGTGAGGCTTCGGGATTCTATGAATCGAACTTGTCCTCTGGTGGGGACTTCTTCGCTGATTTATTTCAACTTGAATTTTATATGTGCTCCGGGACTGGTTCTTCATTCAATATCGGCTCTTTCGGACCAACTTCTTTTCTTGCTCTGATTCTTTCTGTTTCCCAAATAGAATCTTGCTCTTAGGTGCTGGAGGAAGGGAGCACGCCCTCGCCTGGAAATTCGCTCAGTCGTCTTCCGTTGAGAAGGTCTTTGTTGCTCCCGGAAACGGAGGGACCGCCTCGGCTGATTCCAAGATTGAGAACGTTCAGGTCGCGTACGGCCAGAACTTTGATGGTATCTTGGCTTGGGCTAAATCCAACAACGTAGGGATATCTTTCTAGTTTTCTTTCTCTCTCTCTTTCTCTACTGAATCAACCAGACTATCACCAATGCTTTACTTCAACAAACTGATCGCGATTCTGATCTCGAATCACTATCCATCGCCTTTTGGGTTTATTATCATCAGATCAACCTTTGCGTTCCCGGTCCCGAGCAGCCTCTTGTGGATGGCGTAGAAGCCGTGTTCCGAAAGGGTAAAGTCTCACATACGAATGTCCACGCACACCTGAGAAAGATCTATACTCAACCTACCATCTTATCTGCTTCTCAATCGATACAGCCGGTATCCCTACTTTCGGCCCTACCCCTGCTGCCGCCCAGATGGAGGGCTCCAAAGCTTTTTCCAAAGATTTCATGGCCAAGCACAACATTCCCACCGCCGCTTACCGAAACTTCAAGGCCAACCAATTCGAGGAGGCTAAGGCCTACGCCAAGTCTTGCGAGGGTCGACTTGTACTCAAGGCTGACGGACTTGCTGCCGGAAAGGGTGTCCTTATCCCGGAGACTTGGGAGGAAGTAGAGCAAGGTCTGAAGGACGTCATGGTCGACCAGGTCTTCGGATCTGCTGGTATGTTCTTCTACAGTGCCCTTCCTTTTCATTTGGCTCCTAATAAACGATCCTAAACGCGTGTGGTTTTGTTCATGCGCAGGTTCCGAGATCGTCATCGAGGAGTTCCTCACTGGACCCGAACTCTCCGTGCTTGCCTTCTCGGACGGATACACCATCCGAGCGCTTCCCGGAGCTCAGGACCACAAGCGAATCGGAGATGGTGACCAGGGACCTAACACTGGTGGAATGGGAGCTTACACTCCTGCTCCTGTCGCCACCCCTGCCATTCTCGCTGAGATCCAAACCATCTTGGAGCAGACTGTTACCGGCATGCGAAAGGACGGTTTGTCCATCTTTTCTCTCTCGATAATCATTGCGACCAAGATAATTCACATCATATACATCAAACTCACTGACTGAATTCTTTCTTTCTATTTGATCGCGCATCCCGAATGTTTAGGTTTCCCCTTTGTCGGTTTGCTCTTCACTGGCTTCATGCTTACTCCCAAGGGTGTCAAGGTGCTAGAGTACAACGTTCGATTCGGTGACCCTGAGACCGAGGCTCTCATGCTTCTCTTGGACGAGAAGACTGACCTGGCTGAAATCATGAACGCCTGTGTCGAGCGACGATTGGACTCTGTCGAGCTCAACTACAGGACCGGATACGCTGTATCTGTGATCCTCGCCTCTGGAGGTTACCCCGGCAAGTACACAACGGGCGTCCCCATCACCATCGGTGCCCTTCCTTCCGATGTGTACGCTTTCCACGCCGGAACTGCCATCAAGGATGGACAGGTAGTTACCGCTGGTGGTCGAGTCATCGCCGTGGCCGCATTCGCCACTACTCTCAGGGAAGCCGTCGACCGAGCCTACGAAGGAGTTAAGCAGATCTCTTTCGAGGGAATGGTCTACAGGAAAGACATTGCATACCGGTTGGTCCAAGCTACTCTTCGTGAACCACATCGTGCCTTCAACTTATATTAACCTTCCTTCTTGATCACTTTGCTTTCTTTCTTGCACAGAGCTTTCGCCGACGCCGAGAAGAGCGAAGAGAAGGAGCGACTTACCTATGCCTCCGCCGGTGTGGACGTCGATGCTGGAAATGCTTTGGTTGAGGCTATTAAGCCCGCCGTCAAGGCCACTCGACGAGCCGGAACGGACGGAGTGATCGGTGGATTTGGAGGAACTTTCGACCTCAAGCAGGCTGGATTCCGAGATCCTGTCTTGGTCAGTGGAACTGACGGAGTTGGAACCAAGCTCAAGGTTGCTTTGGACTGTGGCAAGCATGATACCGTTGGTGAGTGATCTTTCTCTGGATCTTAGAGCGGAGCTTCACTATTTGTAGCGTTCCAAGAGTCTGATACCTCTTTTTCCCCTTGGTCGGGCCTGTCTTTCTCACAGGAATTGATCTCGTTGCCATGTCTGTGAACGACTTGATCGTTCAGGGAGCCGAGCCGCTATACTTCTTGGATTACTTTGCGTGCAGCAAGCTCGACGTCGAGATTGCAGCCAGTGTCGTCAAGGGTATCGCCGCCGGATGTCTCGATGCTGGCTGTGCATTGATTGGTGGAGAGACGGCCGAGATGCCTGGCATGTACCATGGAGGTTCGTGAGCGATGATGTACTCTGTTTACTTATGGTTTTGCGCGTTGCACGGTACTAATCTCGCGTACTCTCGATAATGGTTTGGACCCTATTCTGCAGAGGATTACGATTTGGCTGGTTTCGCCGTTGGAGCCGTTGAGCGAAACTTGATTCTCCCTACCCCGGACATCCAGCCCGGAGATGTCATTCTCGGCCTTCCCTCGTCCGGTATCCACTCTAACGGATTCTCCCTCGCCCGAAAGGTCCTCGCCCACTCTGGCCTTTCCTACACCTCTCCTTGCCCATGGTCGCCATCCCAGACGATCGGTGATGCTTTCCTTGTTCCTACCAAGATCTACATCAAGCCTCTTCTGCCTGCTATCCAGCAGGGTCTCCTCAAGGGAATGTCCCACATCACTGGTGGAGGATTCACCGAGAACATTCCTCGAGTGTTGCCCAAAGGAACTGGGTGTGACATCGATGCTGCTTCTTGGGAGTGGCCGGCGATCTTCAGGTGGATGGCCGAGGTCGGTCACATTGAGCCTTTGGAGATGGCCAGGACGTTCAACAACGGAATCGGAATGGCCATCATTGTCGCCAAGGAGAAGGTCGACGAGGCCATCAAGAGCATACAGCAGGCCGGTGAGGCAGAGGTCAAGATCATCGGTGTCGTGACCGACAAAGAGGGTGTCGCCATGAAGAACCTCGAGGCTTGGGCCTAGTTTATGAGGAATCAAAACCAGTTCTATTCTTCGTTTCTTTTCTATACATAATTTGCTCCTCCATTCTGGCTTCTTATCTTGTATCTGGGCATCGTTCATATTCATATTCTTTTTTTCTATCTCTTCATATTTTCCTAAGGTTCATTCAACAGACCTATACAATTTTCTCTTAACCTAGACTTTGATCTTTCGAGGAAAGAATATTTCATCATTCTCTTCTGTTCTCAACAGAGCCCAAAGAAGAAAGTCTCGTCCGGCGCAACATCTTCATCGAGGGATCAAGTGCTAGTGCAAGCATCGCTAGCACCATCAACAATCGAGACAACTTGATCGACGAGAAAAAGAAAAAAAACAACTATAATGTTCATCAGATAAAACAAAAGGCAACGCAACAACCTATTCCTCCGCCATCTCATCATCATCATCCATCTCCGAAAGAGCAGCTGACGGTCCAACCTTAAACGTTTCGCTCCACTTTGGATACGTTCGTTTATACAGAGACATACAGACTGTATCCTGAGGGTTGAGAATTGCATCAAAGTGAGCTTTGTAGTACCCATGTGTACCGAGGGACTCGGTGATATGACCCGTTCTGCCCATCTTTGTGTGCATCTGGATAGGCTTGAAGTAAGCGACATCATCTGTTGAAGCGAAAAGAACCAAGGAGATGTATGTACGCGTCAGTCAAAAGATATAGAGTTGGTAGGAAGGAGGCTATCACAAGGAGAAAGGACAAACCAGGGTTGAAGAACATGTATCGGATCGTAGCTGTCTTCTTGTGAATCTTGACTGGGTGACCGGTAAGGATGATTCGCTTGGCAATAATTCTGGTGGTATCAGCATTCATGAAAGAACCCGAAGCAACCAAGATAGGAGCTATACAAGAGAAAAGGGGACGAGGGAGAAACTTTGGTTATTAAATACTCAGCCAAGTACCAAAACCATTGGTTCCCTTACCTTGAGAGTCCTCAGTCTCTCTCAGAAGCAAACATGGCTGCTTTCCGAATACGATAGGTCCATACGTGGTGGCTACCATAGCTGTACCAGCTCTCAAGAACCTCTCAGACTTGTGGACGTTGTTCGCTCCTTTACCTCCTCCACGGACGTGTTGGGAATAGATGGGGTTGATTCGGTATCGACGGGGCCCGACACAGAGGATAAGAGGATCCTTTGCTCGAACAGGCTCATCGTACTCTGTGTTACGCTGCACAACGAAATGCAAAACAGACTGCTTATGCTCGTGTTCCAAAAGTGAGAATAGGATGAATGGCACAGATGGTTGATGAGCCTCAAGAACTGCTTTGGGAACATTCTTGATGTGGACTTCGACGTGGGTTCCGACCTATAAGAGAGATGTGAAAGAAGACGAGAAATATCAACATCTGTGAACTGTTTTAATCCATGGAAGGCTCTCAGATGATGTTTGAATGCAGACGAACCTCAACTCCGACCTCCTTTCCCTCCTTGATGACTCTCTTTCCTGTGCGCTCGTAATCCTTGAATCCAAAGATTTTCGCGTAATCGACCGGTAGGTTCTCATATGGGTCCCAAGGACTCGTTCGGAAACTTCTCAGTCCTCTGTATCGCTGGAATCGGGTTGAGGCTGGGATATGCATTGGGGTATCAATCTCGTCCGGGAAGGCTTGGTCGTTTCGGTCCTCGACAGCTCGGGAAGCTCGGTAGGATTTGAGTCTACATGAAATTCACAAGCGTATCACTGTTAGATGAAGGAAGAAAAAGCGATCGATAGGTTTAAAGGGAGAGAAAAAGAGACGAGATGACATACTGGGCTTCTTCCTCGTCCTCATCCAATTCTTTGAACGCGACGCTTGTTCCACCCATCCTGCTCTCAACCTCCACATCAACACCTTCCTCTCCATCCAAACCGTCCAGGCCTCCTCCTTGAATACCCTCTCCCACACTTCCTCCGTCAATCTCCATATCGTCTTCATCATCATCGTCATCATCGCTGTCATCGCCCTCCTGCTCATCACCCTCCTCGATCCAAGCAGCCTGATAGGCGCTTGTTCCCTTCGGGACCCTCTTGACCGTCTTGGGTGTCGTACCTGGCAAAGCAGGGGGTAACATCAACCCTCGCTCACTGTTCTCGCCAGAGGCGGAAGCAGGCATGTCATCCTCTGTCGGCCAAGTCTGCTCATTGGCCATGAAATCGGGATCGTTCAATTCCGTGAGATCATCGGCCGTTTCAGGATCAGGTTTGGAGAGAACGGAAGGAGCTTCTGGATCAGTCGACATGGAGGAGGCGCGGGCATGGGCTGATGAAAGAGGTGCGGAGACAATCTTTTGAGGAAGAGAAAATCGAGAAGTCAGTAAAGACAATTCGTTCGTCTTGGCTAGTAGAGCTAACAATAAGACCTGCCTTGTCTACCATGAAGTCTCCAAAGCTGGGGATGTGAACCAGTCGATCGGCACTCCATTTTCCACCTCTTAAGTAACCTTTGACGATCAATGTACCTTGTTCTGCTCCTTCCCCTTGACCATCTGTGTTAGAAGTCCATCCTAGCTGTGTGGACTCGTTTACCAACCATCCTCTTCCGTTTCGCCAACTGACATCCTTAGGGATACCCTCGCAGAGCGCTCGAAGTGTGACAGATGCATCCGAAGGGGTCGTGGTGTGGTAGACCTTCTGAAGTGAGGGAAAGAAGTATGTGCTGAATGAGAGAAGAGATTTCAATGTAGCCGAGGGTGGTGCCGTAGGCGGAGTCGTAGGATTCGGAGACTGAGAGAACAGTGATACGGGTTCGATAATTGCTGAATGTCAACAATTTGGACGACAGAGAAAGATAAAGAGAGAGCCTTACCTGACAAACAGCCACAACCTCGGGAACTCCCTGAGATTGGAACGATCTCAAAAGAGTCTCTCCCCATTCACTGACGTCTTCTTCGTCGGAAAGCAACAGAACGACGAAATCAGCCGCTTTGGCGCTGTCCAAAGTAGCGTAGAAGTCTCCTGCCGGAGGGAAGAGGAACTGAAGGGATGTCTTGAAACGGGGAGCTCTACGCAATCATCGTACGCGTCAAACAGAAAAAGGTTGTGGTTAAATGTCAGAATTTGTTTCACATATGAGAAACAGACAAACGAAAGGGACTGACTTGACATTAACAACTCCGGCTTCATCCTCTTTGAAGTCCTCTTCCAATACCTCGCACAAATCTTTGGCAAATCTTTTCCCGTCGGTATCCTCACCCAGCTCTACCACACACACAATTCTGGGGACTCCTAATCTACCGGCAAATATTCTACCTTCCTGAACGATAGCAGCTCGCTTCTTAAGTTGAAGTTGTTTGGTAGTGTTCCGTCGATCCTGCTTGGTCTGTGTAGTGGAAAGGTGAGAGGTTGATGACTGCTTGGCCGACTTTCCAGGCAGCCGACCTTTCGATGCCTCCTTCAAAGAAGATTTTGAGGCATGGCCTGACTTGAACGGCTTGTTTTGCTGCTTGAGTGTTGGCCTATGCGAGTGACCCATTCTAGATACCGATACAGAGGATGGAAGCAGGCAAGGGTCGAGGCTTGCTAGGTGATCCGACTAGGTTTCTCTGAAAGTTGAGGAAAGCCCAAAAAAATCATCAATATGGCGTTCTTAATCACGTGATGTTGCACAGCCCCACGATCGCTCATATAATCAATAATACCCGCCTACCGCTCAAACTACCTACATCATCATCATCATCAGCATCGTCGTCGTTACCACCAGTGCGACCAGAATCAGCATCATTAACGCTATCCTCCTTGGGTAATCTCTAGAATGCATCTAGGTAGACATTCGGTATCCTCAGTCCCAGTTGGAATATTCAATCAGATCACTATCAATCAGCAGTCAGATACCTTCGCCCTTGCCACTAACCAAGGGTTTCAGATTTGGAACCTTCATCCTCTTCAACTCCTGGCCGATCGTCGTTCGTCTTGATTTGTCGTGTTGGTTTTCACTCGAACGAGTCATGTTCTGATCTGTCTCGTTCGTCTTGAATTAGAACTCTCGGGATCAATCGGCCATGTATCGCTTCTTCATCGAACATCGCTTGTGTTTCTCTTAGGTGGAGGCATCAACCCCTTGTATCCTCTCAACAAGTTGATCATCTGGGATGATAGATTCCAGACACCTGTACTCGAACTAGAATTTCGGTTAGTGCGCCTTGGACTTTCTGGGCTGCTCCGTCTTTATTGCTCACGCAATTACATATCGTTACATGCAATAGGGAGAAGATTCTTGGCGTCACTTCCCGTCGAGGGCTCCTTGCACTATCCTTTCTCAAGCGCGTGGTCTTGTTGACGATAGACGGGTTTGGTGAAGAAGACGACATGAATTCCAAAAGAAACAAACGAAGAGGAAAGGAAAAGGAATCGCTTAAAGAGTCTCAAATTCCCAGAGTGGGAGCCACGGACGATCAGGGAAAGACTGTGGGTGGGTTGAAATGGTTCGCAGAATGGGAGACATGCGACAATCCTCGTGGTATGTTCCTTCACGTTTCTGGCTATCTCTCGCTCTGATGGACCTTCTCGTCTGATTTGTGATGAGCATACGTTAATCATGAACTGTTGCTGTGTCATGTGGCCTCGCCAATAATCCTCAAACTATAGGTCTAATGGCACTATCCACATCCCCTCTGTCTACCTTACTCACAATTCCTGGTCGCCAACCCGGACACGTTCACCTCCTGCATCTACCTCCCTGTCCTTTCCCCCTCTCGTCCTCCTCGGATAGTCCTTCGACTACATCACCTCCCTATTCTCTTCCCCCACCCTCTAAATCAGCTCTTCTCATCGCTCATACACATCCTCTCAGTACACTCTCTTGCCCCCCCTCGGGTCGATTCTTTTCAACCTCCTCAGACAGAGGAACACTCATCCGTGTCTGGGACGGTCGTTCAGGTGGACTCATCAAAGAGCTTAGAAGAGGAGCCGACCAGGCCGTTGTCTGGGGAGTCGGTTGGCTTCCTCCCCCACTCCACCTTGCAGAGGATGTGGATGGGGATGGGGATGTGGATGGCAAAGAAGGCGTCATCGTTTGGAGTGATAAGGGAACAATTCATGTATTTACTTTGGAGGAAGACGGAAAGGTCTCTGATAGAGGAAAACCCAGGTTCGTCTCTTTTCTTCTATCTGTTTCACTCTCTCCCTTTATTGATCAAAACCGCTATCTGCCAACCATATAGGAATCCCAAATCACCCTTTCAAACACTTCAGCCATATCTTCCTATCTCGCTACCTAAATACTTCCTCTCCGAATGGTCCCACGCTCAATTCCGTCTTCCTACTCGAACACCACACGCAGAAACACTCACTCACTTGAACCCTTCGTCTCCTTCATCCTCCGACCTACCTTCGACATCTTCATCCTCGACGTCTACATCTGCTGCTCAATCAGCTTCCTCAACTAGGTCCGGGTCTAGTGGTACATCTATGGAAGACAGATGTCTTGTGAGCTGGGTGCAAGTCCCTTCGCCTTCTGCATCAAGCACTGCCGCTGGCGCCTATACCACTCAGCACCGTTCAAGATCCAACTCATCTCTATCATTCAAATCATTTCCGTCTACATCTGAAGCCGCGCGACCGTGTCAGATGGAATATCAACTAGTCGCATTGACATATACAGGAGGTTACTACCGTATCACTTTGCCTTCGTCTCCGTCCTCTTCTCCTTTCTCATCAACGTCATCTCCATCCCACGATAGCTCAACTTCGTCGCTCGGCAGCCCCTCTTCACGAGGAACTGATCGATCGGAAATGGATCAGACAGTTCCTGGTCTCGGAGGCGGATTGAAAGGCGGCGGAGGCGGCTGTAAATTGGTCGAATTTAGAAGGTTTGGACAAGATTCAGACAAAGGTTTCCTAGGTGGGTCCGGAAGAGGTAACTGGAATGAGGATGGAAAGTGGTAGTCTAGATGTGCTTTTTCTGATTTCTTGTTTGTCGAGTTGTACGAATTTCCTCCAAGCGTTCCTTCATTGTTATCTTCTATCATATTTTGCATTCTGTTACGATCATGACCAATATAATGCTATTTTAACGAAGAAGACGAAATGGATCCCCATTTTATGGCTTCGCACACACGAGATCCAAAACTACATATCAATTACGCTCTTCTATCCTTGGGTTGATCTCCCTCTCTGTGTGCTCTGGGATGTCTTTCAGTGTCCTCTGAACTCGGCACGGGCACAGGCATCGATACTGACATAGTTGTTGGTAAGGGGACAGAACCCGCGATGGTGGGTACGGCAGTAGGCCTCTGCCATTGAGAATCAAGAGCGCAATCACAGATCACCTGAGTTCATCCGCGCAGGTGATTGTTATTCTAAAACCCACTCCGTCCTTTCCTCTCTGATGAGACGATGATGGCTAGAAAAGCTTACCTGAGCTCGTCGAATGACAATCTGGATATCCTGTCCGTTACAATCGCGTCCCACTTTAACTAAACCTGGGAAGAGACAAGCTCCCAAGACTTCTTCCTGTTGATTCTCAGATCGATGACACCTTTTTACAAGCTCCATCTGTATATTTGTAACCGAACATTGGTGAAATGGTTGGCATCCCCAGAATGTATCCGCGACGCAGTCAAAGGAAAAAAAAAACAGTGGCAAACCTGAGTCGCATCCAAAGAACTTCCCAGTTCTGGAACATATGCTCTGTACAAACCTATGCCAGAAGACGAAAGGCTTTGCTTCGATTCATGGAGCAACTTGGCGAACTCCCATGCTGAGTGAAGGATCTCTGCCAGAGGCTCTGGAATAGGGCATTCTATAAATTCTAGTTTGGTTGAGGCATCGGTTAGGGTCTTGAGAGGTGTTTCATCATGTGTTACAAGGATGGGGAGTAGGGATGGTATCTGCATACGATTGTGTGGATTCAAATGCAGAGCGCCATAAGTTCAAACGAAGATGTCAGAGCACATAGTCATACATCGATAACAGAACGCAAATATATTACTTACATATTCTTGGAGGGTCTGGAACATGAGTACCTGGTTGAATTCTCTCATAGAGGCAGAAAATGTTTGGCGACCTGTTATAAAAAAAGACGAATCATATGCATTGCCACCATCAAAGACTCTTCTAAACAAAGTCCGCATAACGTCTATGAAGACTGACGCCAGGCATGAGCAACGATTGGATCACCTGTAAGTTGACAGATGTCGAAGCATCAGAGCTGAGTTGCATACCATGGTCTTGCGTATGCTGTACATACGACTGAAGATATATTCATGAATCCTCTGTAGCCATTCGTTCTGCAAAAATAGAGAAAGAACACACAGTATGAGCCAGATCCGGCCCCAAAAGTCGTCCTCATCTCACCTTCACAAAGAAAAGGCTAGGGCTTGCTTACTGTCTCGCTCGAATCAGTCACCAACAAACGATTGACAATCCCACTACAGACAACTTTTGAGATAGCATGTCTCAACAAGCTCTGAACCCTCAGACCAGCTATGTCCTGTTGGTGATCCTTACTCCCCATGGTGTCCTCCTTCACGGCCGCCCATAAACCTTGAAGAAGTTGTGGATGACGGACGATGAATGCCGAGGCGTATCGATTGATGAGTGCCGCCAGAGCAGAGGCGGCGTTCTTGATGGTCAATTCATCGGTGGAAGAAACACCCCTGAACGAATTCTGATTCGAACGATCTGGTCCACTAGTGAAGTCTCCCTGGAAATGGCTTACAACTAAATCAGAACCATAAGGGAGTAGAGAGGGAGGTATAATATATCCATACCGACCTCTAGCTGAGCGACCTTCTCTTTCAATCGTCCAATCTGTCTTTCTTGCTCCTCTATCTGATCTCTTTGGAGTTCAACTTGAGCATGAGCCATTCGGAAATTCCTGATCAAGCACGACTTGGAGAGTGTAAGCCTTTCTTTGATTGTGCACAAGGAATCCTCATCAATAACACACCTGAGGACACTTCTTTGTTTTCCGTTGAGGATTTTGGACAGAGAGAAGAGGGATATCAATGACTTTGTTTTCCTAGTTCTCATGTAAAAAAAAGAGATTAATTACTGGAATTGTTCTTGTGAAACCCACTCGAAAGAGGGTGGGCGGTTCTAGAAAGGAGCAAGTAGAAGCATAGATTAGTAAATCGATATCTGCTCTCGCCCTCTTTCCTGAAAACAACAATGATACGTATAAAGAGACAACGGCCTCACTGTCCAACTTGGTTGTTGCGTCAGTACGTTCGAACCTGATCCATCGTGTCCCTCAAGTGCCAACGGATGAGGAAGTCGTCTTTCCGGACTGTTCTCTCTGATCGCCAATGGCAGAAATGGCCTGAATAACCCACGTCCGCGAGTGGCCGTTACAGCGGGAGCTGTCTTCGTTTCTGTTGCTGCTGATCTACTAGACGATCTGAACGGTCTCCTCAACGAAGAGAACATGAATCAGACGAGTCACAGATGTGAAGAAGTGGCTATCTGAGCGAGCAGGCAGAGCAGCGGGCTTCAAAGAATCAAGAAGAAAGAGAAGAAGAAGAAGAGAACATGTTCTCCGTTAGCAGAGACTCGGGTAAGCACAACACATTATAGCATATGTAGCGAGCATCAGCTACCAGAGGTTAGTGCAGATGTGAGTCCTGCTCTGAAGTAACATCTGTACGTGCAAGGTCCGGAGGTTAGGCGGCATGAGAGACGTGCAAGGGTTCGGGTTGATACGCGGAACACCTTGCGAATCGTGTGCACGCTCGGCTGTATGTCACGACACAAATCCTTAGCTGGATACCTTCCATTCTACTTGCAACACGGAAGAAGAGCTGATTGAACTGAAGCAGGCGACATGATCTATCAGCTTACAGCAGTAAAAAAAAAGTCAAAAAAAAAGTCAAAAAAAGAAAAGAAAAAACAAGTGAAAGCTACAAGAATGTCTTGATAGGAGCAAATTAAGTACTATGTACAAACAATCGAACGAGACGAGCTACACGGTCTGTTGAGCGCCTGTCGATTCGAACTCTCCTCCATTACCTCCATCTTCTTCGACACCCGGCGTTCTAGACCGAACTGAACCAGACCCTTCCTTCTCCTTTTCCCTTTCTCTACCTTTGTCAGAGATAACAGAAGTCGACCTCGATTTCGATCCGCCCGAACTAGTCTTCCTTCTTTCCCCTCCTCCGTAGTTTCCAGCACCAGAACTACCTCCGACGAAACCTTGGCCACCCAATCCAACCATCAAGGTAGAAGACGACGCCGACGAGTCCTTCAATGCGGCTGTGGCGGTGACGCCAAATCGTTGCTCGAACGCGATCAAGTCTCGAACCAATTCTTCGATCTCCTCGGATCGTGTCTTTACACGAACCGGTTCCAGCTCAGCTTCAGACTCAGCTGGACCGTTTGTGGTCGTGCTCAAGGTTGGTATCGATGAGACGGCATCTTCTGGAAGAGCCATAGGCAAGTCGATATCCGGGACGATGGAAACGGCAGAGACGTTGGTGACAGTGCTATTGACGGCTGTCGGATCGGAAACTGTCAAAGAGCTGGCAACAGTGACAGAGGGTGAAGATGAAGATGAAGAAGATGACGAGCCTCCAGTCGACGATGATGAGAGAGCAGCCGCTGCTGCCGCCGCCGCCGCCGCCGCCGCCGCCGTTGTGTCCACTGGCCACCTTCCTACATAATCCAACACACCTCTCGCTCGTTTTCTCATCTCACCAAGCGTCATTCTTCTTCCTGGCCATCTGATTTTTGAGGGCGCCTCTTCTCTTTCGCCATCTGTACCTCTCAGACCAGCCGCACCAGAAGCTCGTTTCCCTCTCGCGCCAGATGAGTTTCCTGACGTATAGGGTGCAGCGGCAGAGGTTGCCGAACCCGACGGATTGAGGCTCGATCGGATCACAAGTGGCTGAGGAGCTGGCGATGGGAGAAGATGAGTCAAGTGGGACAGATGATCTGGAACTCCCCACGCCAAGATAGTACTATTTCGGAGAGCGGTAGCGGCTGCTGCTGCTAAGGACGCAGGCGAGGGCGGGGCGGGAGGGGCTAGCTGGTGGGCCTGTGGTGGAGGTGGATCATTAGGACCGATGGATGGACCTGGAGTTGTTTGATCCCATTCGCCTGTTGCGCTAGACACCGAGTTTGATCCTCTTGGCTCACCTCCAGCAGCCCAATCTTCGTTCCAGTTCGTGGAAGGCTCTGTTGGAGGAGATCGACCAAGATGGTCACTATATCCTGGTTCTCCAGGTGTCGGATTGAAAGATGGTCCTTTCAAACGAAGGCTGCCCACTGGGTTGTTTGATGAGCTAGTCGGTTTCGGCCGGTATGTGTATTGATTGGGGTGTTTGGTGGTGACTGTTCGGCCAGAAGGACCGTTCGGGTTGTTGTTTTCTGATACAGAATTTGTCGAATGAGGGTAAGACGATGAGAGCATTGCATCCAGGTTTGCTGATTCCAGTCCTGTCGACGTAGCCGTTTTTTGTAACAACAGGATTAGTCCGTTGAAGGATCGTTGACAAGGAGACAAACTTGGAAAGGCAGAGGAAGTGATAGATGCACAAACCTTGTTCGTTCTCCTTTTTGACTTTCTTTCCCCTTTTAACACCTGCACCATTCCCTCCGCTACTAGTCAGGTCATCACTTCCCTGTCTCGGCCTTTTGCCTCCAACTCCAGCTCCAGGAACCAAACCACCCTCATCCGCCCCAGCACTCAAATCATCCTCTCCAGGAAATGACTTGCGATGTCTGGCCGAAGACGTCGGCGAAGGTGATCGACTGTAGACGTTGAAGTGATGAAACATGCTTTGGTAAGTTTTAGTTGATCAAGAAGCAAAGAGACAAGTATGAAACATAGAGATCAGGGAAGAATTGAACACGAACGCGGTGTCTTCTTCTTCGGGTATCAATCCACTCTCAATCAAGCTCGCTCTGATAGCCTTTTCGTACTCTGCGTCAGGCCTGGAATTCATCGTTGAACGTCTTTTAGGGCTACTCCGCCTGCCTTTCTCTCCTTTGACCAAGGATCCGTGTGGCGGGCTCTGCGAATTTGCCGATGGTGATCTCCTAGGGACAGCTGAAGGATTTGAGGGTGTCCGTCTATGATGGGACGGATACGAGGATGAAGAAGAAGATATCGGGGCTTGCCCTTTTGAGGCCGAAAGAGGTGTCGGAGGGTCAGCTTGAGCAGCAGCAGACATAGGTGACGTTATCGGTGGGTTGCCACTAGCGGCCTGGGGTGGTTGGGCAATTGTATTCGAGGAGCTTGGCTTCCCAGAGGAATGTTTCGATAGAGGCTTGTTATTGGTAGTGGTTGTGGGATCCCCTAATGCCCCAGTCGGTGCTGAGTTGGTCAGAGTCGAAGTCGTTGTTGTCGTTGTGGCAGCTATCACCGCTTGCGGTGTCGAAATCGCGGTCACCGATGCCTTTCTCCTATGGGAAATGATTGGTTTCTCCGTTCCGTTGGATGTTGAACTGCTACTCGAGGAGTCCTTTCCTATTAACGCGGCCACTTTGCCCTTAGCTCCTTCCTTAGCCGCTCGGGATCGTCGACCGCCTGAACGAGCGCCATGAGCCGGTGTTTGTTCGTCCTCGTCTTCTTCTAGCGGAGAAAGGCCAGCGATATCATGCGTCCATCGCTTGGACTGGTTCGGAGGTAGGGCACTCTCCGGCGGTCTTAAGCGAAGAAGATCGGAAGCTGACGGCGGTAGGAAGATGCTGTTGAGTTCGTTCACGAGGAAGAAGGTTCGAAAGACGCGTGTCAGGGATATTTCGTTTTGTTAAATAGTATGAATGCGACACCAAACGTACCCTCCTCGTCCTCTAGATTTCATCCACTTTTTGAGCGTGACATGGAGATCCGGTCTACATTTCTCGCAAAAGTACTCTGTCACGTTGGTTTGTCGCATACAGGGAAGGATGAGAACGTGTTCGAAGTAAAATCCCTTAAAGTCAAGTTTGAGAGATTTGCTCACCATCCGGTGTCTCTTCCTCCGTAGGGATTCCGACACACGCTCCGTGTTGCCACACGTTACATGTATCACACGAGATCATCATGTCGTCCGACTCTGGAGTCCATCCAAGTTTTAGAAGTGATGAGTTCACAAAAAATGTATAAGAGAATTGTAAAGGAGAGAAGAAATGCTCAATAGAAAAGAGAGTTGACACGCTCACCTGTGATTCCACAGACACATCTCGTCACCTCGGCCTCTTCGTAATCTTCCTCGTCTTCTTCATCCTCCTCCTCGTCATCTGGAGTGAGCTTGTCACCTTTGAGCTTTGAATCCGACTTGGAAAGAGGCGACTTTGGGAACTCATTCTCCCTCTTTGTCGGCTTGATGTCTGCTCCTTCCTTCGGAAAGAGACCTGATTCTTTGTCCATCTTGAGAGCGGTGGACTCGCTCATGCTCTTTTTTCGCCTATCCCGTTTGCCAAGGCCATCGAGAGACTGGGTATAGTACATGTGGGCGAGTGCATTAGCCGAAGGCGATGCTGACGGTGAGTCTGGATCTCTGGAGCCGTTGGATTGAGGATCATCCAATATCGTTGGCGGCAACGACGGTCTGGATCGTGTTGATCTGGGTTGAGGAGGCGGAGAGGCAGCTTTCGAAAGAGGAAAGTTGTTCGATGCGAGGAAGGGCAACAGGTTCGGAGTGTGAACACGAGATGAATTCATATCCACAGGAGGAAGAAACAGCAGTGAAGTAAACGCAAACTTACCCATGTTGATCAAGAGGAATGACTCCTTTCACCGACCAAGAGCAGGATGAATATAGGCGGGAGAAGGAGAAACGAAGAATAAAAAGATGAGATAATGCCGGATGGATGGATATCTGAACAGCTCCACGCGATAAACCAGCTAATCTTCCAGGACAAATGAAGAACAAAGAGACTGAGGATGAGCAGAGAGACTACCGCAAACAAGGACAGCCCTGAGGATGATGATGGTGATGGTGGTTTGATGATCCTTCCTTCTTGTCTCCTTCGCCTTTCTTTCCGACCGGGCGGAGTGTTTGTGGGTGAACCCATCTGAAGGAGGGTCAGCACAGCCTACTCACGTGGCGTGGCAAATCACGTGATTTTGACCCAAAACCTCTGTGACCCGCATACGCTGGTAAAATTGCATAAACCCCGCCTACATTTTTTTTGAACTTTCCATCAGCGCCTGGAACAGCATACATCCCCTCGGATAGCATCAGCCATCCTTTCAGGTCGTCAGAAGGAAGCTATCTATTTCCTTTTCTCTTTCTTCTCCTGCTTGTAAGAAAAGGGGATCAGTCAGTATGGTGGTTCCGTTAACTTCCCCTCTCCAGCCGGGCTCAAAGTCCCACAAGTCTCACTCGTTCCACACACTCACAAGGGAAGCCGCGTTCAAGTACCCGTCCAAAGTTGGAGCAGATATTCCGGCGCTTGAGGAGCTCGTCGCACCTCATATCGATTCTTTCAATGCCCTTCTAGAAGATCCGTCGGCCGAAGGTGGGAAAGGTCTTCTCGCCCTCGCCGTCCAGGATATTGGGGAGCGAGTTGTGTTTGATGGCAAAGGTCGGGCCGAGGGCAAGCGATTGAGCAGTGAGTATCTGTAGAAGAAGATCAACCGTTTCACGTCTTGATCACTCGTTGGGTCATGAACGTGTACCGACCATTTTGTTTTCATGAACATCAATAGTCCGAATCGCGGACGTCACTGTGGGAAGGCCACTAGTGCCCGACAAGGACAAGTCTGCCAAAGAGCGACGAATTTACCCTGCTGAGGTTGGTTTTCACTCATCGTACACTTACTTGCTTGCTTCCTCGCTCGCTAGCCAGTACACTCAACCCTTGTGAAACACACATGTTATATCGATTTTCTTTCTTTACTCTCATAAACCAAACAGGCCCGAGAGCGATTGACTACTTACAAATCAAAAATGACTGCTCGAATCTGTTGGTCCGTTGATGGAGGGCCAGAGACCGAAGAATTACGAGAGCTAGGTTTCCTTCCGATCATGGTCAAGGTATGTGGTCTCCTCTTGCTCGCGCGTCTTCAACAAACATGCCGCTGATTGGTTTTCTCACAATGGATCATCACATCAGTCCAACCGATGCAACTTGAAAGCTGCCTCGGCCTCGACTCTTGTAAACGCACACGAAGAATCCACTTCTTTCGGTGGTCACTTCATCATCAACGGAAATGAAAAGCTTATCCGATTCCTCATTCTTCCTCGACGAAACCACGTAATCTCCATCTTTCGAAACTCGTTCACAAAGCGAGGACCCGGTTACTCTGCTTACGGAACCCAGATCAGATGTGTGCGAAAAGATCAAACGTCTTGCACAAACACCATGCACTACCTGTCCTCCGGAGGTGCCACCCTCAGATTCTCGTGGAGGAAGAATGAGTACATGATCCCGCTTATGCTTATCCTCAAGGCCCTTGTCTCAGCGAGTGATCTCGAGATTTTCCAGGGATTGGTCCAAGGAGAAGAAGAAAATACGTTCTTGACCGACCGAGTCGAGCTCTTGCTCAGAGGTTTCAAGAACTACGGTCTCAAGACTGGAAAGCAGTGCTTGGAATACTTGGGAAGCAAGTTCAGGGTTGTGCTTGGTCTGCCGGAAGATTGGGAGGATGAGGTCGTCGGAAGCTGGTTGATTGACAGGGTTGTGCTCGTTCATTTGGATGAGCCAAGAGATAAATTCCGAATGCTCTTGTGAGTCTCTACTTGGCGTCAAGCCAACTGTTGCAACGCATCATGACTTTATGCTCAATTCTACTTCCTCTTTTCTTCGAAATGTCATAAAAGGTTCATGCTTCGAAAACTATACTCGCTCGTGTCCAATGCATCTTGCGCTGACAACCCGGATTCTTCTCAGCACCAGGAGGTTCTTCTTCCTGGATTCTTGTACGGAATGATCATCAAGGAGAAGCTCGACGAGGCTATCACGGGGGTTCGAGCTCAGATCTCACAGGACGTCAGAAGGGATGTCGCTGGCGTTGATTTCTCTGACAGTCAGTTTTCTCCACCTTTTTTTTTTCCCTTCTCAAGGACCCTCTCACCCGTTTGTTCGAACACTCACAACTTTGGCATCCCTCCTCTCCTGTCTGTTATTAACACATCAGACCGATATATTTCTAAAGTCCTTCACAAAATCAACTTTGACGTCGGTCAAAAACTCTCCTACTTCCTTGCCACTGGTAACCTTGTCACTCCTTCTGGACTGGATCTCCAACAAACATCCGGTTACACCATCGTTGCCGAAAAACTAAACTTCTACCGATACCTAAGTCATTTCCGATGTATTCATAGAGGTGCTTTCTTCGCCGAGCTGAAAACGACCACTGTTCGAAAGCTTCTACCCGAAGCATGGGGTTTCCTTTGCCCTGTGCACACTCCTGATGGATCTCCCTGTGGATTGCTCAACCATTTGTCTCACACCTGCAAGATCATCACCTCATCCCTCCCTGTTTCTCATATCCCTTCCCTTCTCACCTCGTTGGGAATGACCCAACCATTCGCCACGGCCTCGATAGACGGCACCAAGTTTCTCGTTGTCCAACTTGACGGAAAGATCATTGGTTGGGCCCCTCCCGCGCTTTGCCTCAAGCTATCATCGACGCTTCGAAAGTGGAAGACTGAGGGAAGAAACAACGTGCCGTTAGATCTCGAGATCGGATGGGTTCCAATCTCCAAAGGAGGTCAATACCCTGGTCTCTACTTGTTCTCGTCAAGAGCTCGAATGATGAGGCCGGTAACATACACCGAGAACGGAAAGCTCGATCATATCGGTACATTTGAACAGGTCTACATGGAGATCGCTTGTACCGACCAGGAGCTCGAAAAAGTTACCAGAAAAAACATCGAGTCTGGAACAAAGGAGATTGCTTTCAGGCAGAGTCACGTAGAGTTGGACCCAACAAGTATTTTGAGTGTTATCGCAAACTTGACGCCCTTCTCGGACTTCAATCAGTCCCCGAGAAACATGTATCAGTGTCAGATGGGAAAGCAGACGATGGGAACGCCCTCAACCGCCCTCAGCAGACGAACGGATAACAAGATGTACCGACTTCAATCCGGTCAGACGCCGATTGTCCGACCCGAATTATGGAACAAGTACGGGTTTGATCTTTTCCCTAACGGAACCAACGCTGTCGTCGCCGTCATTTCCTACACCGGATACGACATGGAAGACGCCATGATCTTGAACAAGTCTGCTCATGAGCGAGGCTTCGGTTACGGAACAGTCTACAAGTCTCAGATCATCGATCTCAAGACCGGTATGCGGTCGGCCTCTGGTCCAGCGACGAACCATTTCGGAATTGGGGGGGACATCAAGCAGACCCATCCTTTGAGAGAGACCGTCGACGAGGATGGATACCCGATGATCGGTGCCAAGCTAACGAGCGGAACCCCGATCGCCGCTCACTACAGTGATACCGTTGGTCGAACTCATGTTCACAAGTACAAGGGAGACGAGGTCGCTTACGTTGATGAAGTTCGAGTTCTTGGTGGTGATGCCGGTGATTCTGAGTGCCAGAAGATCCACATCAAGCTTCGAATTCCTCGTTCGCCCACGATCGGAGACAAGTTCTCCTCCCGTCACGGTCAAAAGGGAGTGTGCTCTCAGAAGTGGCCAGCGGTCGATATGCCTTTCTCGGAAAGTGGAATGCAACCGGATGTCATCATCAACCCTCACGCTTTCCCTTCGCGAATGACGATCGGTATGTTTGTCGAGAGTTTGGCAGGAAAGGCCGGAGCGATGCATGGTTTGGCTCAGGACGGTACACCCTGGAAATTCTCGGACGGAGATACTCCTGTGGAGTACTTTGGACAGCAGTTGCTCGCGTCCGGTTACAACTACCACGGAAACGAGCCGATGTACTCTGGTATCACTGGTGAAGAGTTCCATGCAGACATTTACATCGGTTTGGTTTACTATCAGCGACTCCGACATATGGTCAACGACAAGTACCAGGTCCGAACAACCGGTCCAGTGGATCAGTTGACTCGACAACCTGTCAAGGTAAGGATTTTCACCTTTATAGCTTTACTCCTTTCCAGAAATTTTGTGTCGATACATCAACTAACGCTGCACCTATACTTTCTCTCTTAACGTATCAAGGGTCGAAAACGAAACGGAGGTATTCGATTTGGAGAAATGGAACGAGATGCTCTTCTTGCTCACGGAACGTCCTTCCTTCTTCAAGATCGACTGATGAACTGTTCCGATTACACCACCGCCTGGGTCTGCCGATCTTGCGGCTCGATGATTTCTCTTGGGTACGACCTTGATGCCACAATGGATGTTTCTGGCGGCGGAGAGTACTGCAGGGTGTGCAAGGAGGAAGGCGAGAACGCAGGGTTGCATGATGTTTCACTCGCCGTACCAAAATCAAATCTCTTACAGGGAGCGATCGGACCGGGGAACGACATGGATGTCGTCGCTGTGCCCTACGTTTTCAGATATCTTGCCGCAGAGATGGCATGCATGGGTATCAAGGTAAGCTTAACTACACGACCAAGACCAATCATACTTTACATGTGAAGATACTGACTGAAATCCTTTATCTTGCTGAATCGTAGATCTCGGTTGCTGTCAACTAGACATCTTCTCTCCTGACCATATCTTGCATTTCACTCCTCTTCCTTCTCGTTTTCCATTCACTCGGAAGAGCTCGTTCTGTTTTCTCTCTCTTTCCCCTATTTTCTCCTTCGCTTGCATTTCTTTTGCTTCGCATATATATCATGGGTCAATAAGAATTCCATCATTGAATATCATCCATTGCCAAATTGGAAAGAAGAACTCATGTTCTACTACATGCAACGAAATAGAGAAGATTGATCTACTCTAACTAAAGAGACGACGATCTTCGTAAAGTAGACAGGACACAACAAGAGCAGAACGAGGAACAAGACGAACAGATATAGAAAAGAAGAAGTCGTAGGCAACAGGATGACATTAGATGTAGGCATGGGCATGAATGTAATAATCGAGTGAATGTGATATTGATTTGGGCAAGATATATGTTGAGATCGTAAAAAATGTTGATACCAAAAGCAGACAGAAACGAGTAATAAATTGAAGAAAAGAAGGGGATATAAACAGAGAAACAAATGTGTGTGGAATGATCATGTTTAAGCAGATGGCCTCAGAGTTCATCCGAGGTTCCATCCGGAACATCTCTCATTAATGGTGGCGACGACGCCGCCACTGACGAAGCAGTAGCCTCTGTGAAAGCCTGGATCCGTTTCGTCAGACCAGCAAACATTCCTGTTCCGGACGGTCTGTAGAAAGAAGACGACATCATCTGCTGATTTGAGTTAAGATCTAAATCGATCTTCCTGTTGCGGCCAGCGGAGGTGGTGTTAGGCGGAGATGGACGACCAATGAACGTCGACCGGATACTCTCGTCTGACCGAGTCGGTCGAAGCGTCTTTTCGACAATAGGTGTATCAAACGAAGGGTCTAGAACAGCATCCAAAACTGCCGAGATGGGTTGAGCAGATGACCCCTTTGATGAACCTGATATAAAGGAAGCTGCGGGATTAGAATTCATCTGTCGACCCTCGAAGGAGTTCGAAGATCTTTGCATTGTCGTTGGTCGGAATACTTGTGAACTTGTCGATCGAAGTTTCGGACCGAGACGACCTGAAGGAGCGGCTGAGCCAATTCCACCAGAGGTCGACGACCAACCTCCTGAAGGTACAGCTGGCGCCGCTCCTGCGAAGATTCCTCGAAGATGTTCTCGGTTGGCGGATATCCTTGTGGGACTTGGAGCTCGAGCTGCACCAACTTCGCCTGGAATGGAGAGGGACGATTGATGGGATGTCGCAGATGACGGATAGATTGCTTCGAGATCCGTTCTAGAAGCTCTTGAGATCGTTCCGTGGGGAGTTGATGGAAGATGGGGGGCTGTGGTAGTCGATGTAGCTCGGCGTACAATACCAGTACCTCCGAACTCGACATTTACAGTAGTCACTGTTGAAGCCGTAGCGGCCGCTAGTTTGGGAGCCGCTTTCGAGGGGTATAGCTTGTTCCGGTCAGGTCCGGCCGGTCCTGTTCGAGCGTTTGAAGGGCCAGTGTGGATAGAAGATTCGTCCTCGGATGTATCTACTGGAGGAGTAACGAAGAATTTCTGAATAGGGTTTGCAATCCACCCTAATCCAGAAGTTTGTCTGGAAGGCTTCGATCTGAGTCTTCCTCTAGCGTCGTCGTCTTCGTCGTGCAAAACAATCTCCCGCAATCTAACAGCACTTGAGGGATCAAGAATGACATCGTTGACTGTTTCTCTGAGCATGGAAAGCTCAGAAAAGATGTCTTTGAATAACTTGACAAGCAAGAGGAAATCCTTTCGAGTGACCAAACTCTCTGGATCGTCGATCCCTCTAGGCGCTTTCTCTGCTCTCCGTTCCAGATCTAACAATGCTCGGAAATGGTTTCTGAGCTCGTTCACTTCTGCCAGAATAGCGTTGATGGTCGATTTGGACAGGTGTCCGACGTCGCCTGGGAGATGTTGTCGTTTGAGACGCTTGGTCAGCGTTTGTACGTCCGCTTGGCTGACCTTGGTCAATAGACGGGACATGTGATCTATGAGCGACACGAGAGCAGTTGTCCGAGGATCGTTTATGGAGGCTGTATCTGAAGAGGCTGCCTGGGAAGTATACACTGGCAAGGTCGGAGAAGACACAGCTGAGTCTTGAGGGTTTGGAGAAAAGGAGACGGATGGATCCAGACTGTTGTTCGTCGATACTGAAGGCGAAATCGAAACATGAGAGATGTGTCGTTTGCAAGTCGGAGTAACAGGTTCAAGATTTATGGGCGCGGTCGAGGTCCCCGTATCAACCATATCTGTTTGGACGGCTTTCGATCTGCTAAGCAGCATCATCGGTCGTTGTCGAACCTTAGACTTTTCGGGGCTCGCCGTTGGAAACCCAAGATCATCTACTCCGAGAACATCTCTTGTTCTCTTGGATAGACTCGAGGTAGAACCGTCAATATCGGTATCATCATACCGAGTAGATTGGCTGGAATTAGGTACAGAAGCACGTCGACTTGGTGAAGGAGGGAAGAATCTTTGGTCGCGCTCGGAATCAGTCCCGATCTGCTCGTCATCTGTCATCGGTCGCTCGGCGATTGAGTCCACACCCTATTGATAGAAATTATTAACACAAAGGAGTGATCGAGTCAGTTTTGACCTTGTGAAACGCGCAAAGCTTTCAAAATGAACCAACCGAAAACACCCTATGGATGTTCCTAGGGCCGTCTAAACTAAAGCTTCTTTTAACGTGACCTCTAACCCAAGTACCACTTCCGGACCCACTTCCACGAATCCTCCTCCCAGCTGATCCGTTAGAACTCTTCAAGGCGTAAACCCCACTTCGGAGTTCAGAATTTCCTTGATAACTTCCGAATGAAGACTCCTCTTCATCCCCTTCGTGCCCTTCCATGGAGAGAGGTGACACAAGCGCCGCGCTGCCACCGCCGGGACCACTAAAACTGGAATTAGAGACGAAGGAAGGTGCTATACTCGGTGTCCATGAATCGTTTCGGCCGTGTTGTCGCCTATTCCCATCCCAGGGCAGCGGCACTTTGGTGTTTATCGATTTGAGTGACGGCGCCCAACTACTTTTTCGGGTATGTTGAACGCTATCGGAGAAGATTCTATCAAGAGTCGGACGCGAGTTTGTTGAAGCGGCGAGTTCATCAGAGAAGAAGGCTGTTGACGAGCGACTGATGTTGCCTGCATCAACATCATGTTGGTTATCAAAATAGTTGGCAGATTCATGAGGAGAGAACGACGGCGCTCGAGGACTAAGAGTGTAGGATCGTCGGTAGTCGGAAAGGAGCTCTTGAAGTTCTGCGTTGTCTCTCTTCAAGTGAATGTTCTCAGCCATAAGGCCGTCTTTGAAAGGTTGTATACATGTCGTAAAAATATGAGTTTGGTTGAGCCTTGCCTCCTAAAAGAATGAGCAAGAGTGCCGACAAACCTAATACAGCCTGAACCTCTGGATTTGTAGATCCACTAGCGTCGAGCTGAGATGATGATAAATGCATAAGTCGCAGGTTCTGCGTGTCTTGATATTTTGACATTTGGAAAACCCACCTCGCTTCTGATCATTTGGATCCGAGATGCAGCATCCTCAACGATATTCTTCGTGGCGTCTTCTTTCGATTGATTCGCATAATCAACGGCTCTCTTGGCCGCTTTAAGTTTGCTCTCCAAATCGGCTGAATTGGAACACAGTTTCAGAAAAGGCACGCGTGTGATTGGGATTCTTCATCAGGCTGGACAAAGGACGCTATCTTGTGGGCAACTTTGAGACATGAGCTACGAACCTATTCTATCCTCCGCCTTTCTCAATCTCCTGTCAGAGTCTGATCTAAGCTTTCGCTCACTCGCCAGCTCCTCCCTAGTATCATCCCTCTCCTTCTGAGCATCCCTCACCTTGTCCTCCCAGCCCGTACTCCGCGCTTGTGCGCCAGCCTGCTTGGAAAGTGAACCTCTGACGGATGAAAGCTCTGCTCGAAGCGTCGCAATTGACGATTCGGAAAGAGTGAGAGAAGTTAATGATTGAAGGAGACGACGTTCAAGTTGAGCATTCTCCCGAGTTGACTTGGCAAGCTTGGATAGAATATTTTGGTTTGTCTGCTGCACTGTTTCTATCTTTGCATTGGCCTTCGCAAGCAGGCTTTCGCCTTCAATCCGCTGAGTTGCAAGAAGCAGTTAATGGGAAAAGAGGGTGTTCGAGAAGAAGGTTTACATGTAAGTCTTTATCGAACTGACTCCTCTATCGAGATCAAGCTTACTTTGAACTTCAAAACTTCAATCTCCTGTTCGGCTTTGTGTACGTAGGCTTCGTGTCGGTTTAGTAAAGCTTGACCTATCTCTGCACAAAGAAGTAGCTCTGACTCCTGCTCGCCCGAACATATGACAACAGACATGGACTTTAGCCTGATACCACAGATGTAACCTGGAACTGTGTGAAGCTTACGAGCTCATCCTTCTTCTCGCCCCAGCCGTTCGACGGATCAGTATTCGGGATCCTAACCGAAACACGTTTTTGGATCGAACTCAGTGAGGCCGTTATATCCTCTACAGTTGTATCCTCACGCAGGAGGTCAGAAGTCAAAGGGCGAGCGATGGAGACGTTATCGGAGAGGGTCGATGGAGACTGTAGGTTGTCGCCGGCTGGAGAGTCGTCCATCGTTTGTTCGGGTGTGTACGTATATGGGTTTGTGTAAATATGCGGCCTGAGAATCTGAGCGGTGTAAGTGTGCCGGTCGGGAGACAGTTGAGTAAACTAGCCCCTCGAGGAGCTGGGATTAGATGTGTAGGCTATCCAGTGATAGCTTGACTATAACTGTTAGCCAATTCAGAGGAGTTGAAAGGATGTAAGCCAGGCCAAGTGGGCTTGGATGGGTCACTGCTGATGGGAAGAAGAGGAATGAATGTTGTGGGTATCACGGTTTCTAATTCAAACGCGTAAACAATCTTTGCTTCCTTTTTTTTCTCTAACATTGCTTTATCAATTCATCCTCTTGATCGTTCTCTCTTCCGACGTTCAGACAATGTTCACAATTGAGTATCCAACAAGCTCATAGAATGTCTGGCCTTGAGCGGATAACATCGTATGAGGCAAGGGAATTTATCATCTAACAAGTGGATATTCTCAACAGTATTTATCGCTGCAATCACCCGAAATGAAAGAGACGGAAGAAAAGAACGAGAACCAATGTCAGAATGTAGAGCAGTGAGAGCTGCCGTCGTTGGCTATATGGACAACGAGGATTACTAACCTCTTCAACTTTGATCTCCTATCCAGTAAAGTCTCTGAAAGGTTTCCTTCTTTGAGCGCCTTTTTGAGCTAAAGTCGAGATAGACAGCGGGAACGACAACAGATCAATACCAGAACAAGAGAACGGAAAGATCGTTTCTTTCATGGAAGGAAAACGTTTTGTACATACTTCTCTCTTGCTTCCTTCACTCGTCACATGCTTGTCTCCAAACCAGAGCATCCGTTCTTTCGTTAATTTGGCCTCGTCGATATCCTTATAATGCATTTCCTTCTGCCTGACAGCTCCTTTAGCATCATCGAGTTCCATTCGAGCTTTTTGCCTGAAACCTGCTTGAACTTTGCATCGGAAAGATTCGGTGAACCCAATGGATGTGCTATCTCCACGAAGCGTAAACCCTCCCGTGGCAGTCTCCGACAAGGACAGATAAGTACCGTGACTGAGGAGTTTGATAAGAACGTTAGATTACCGAGCTTTGGAATCAATCCTAAGAAGTTGTCCACCGGAGACTCACGTGGTTTCCAAAGCCAAGAACGAAGAATCTACAATATGAGGCGTAAAATTCTCCAAAGGCCCTCTACTTTCTGAAGTCGCCGAGATCTGTCATCACGAATTGAACGCATGGCTCAGGTTCCGCTCAATTTGATAAGGATAGAAAGCAGAACAAGACGAACAACTCCGAATTTATCGCAACCAAGAAAATGTCCATCCGCTGTACGCAAGTTGATAGATGCAGCCCCAGATAATTTCGATACAACCCAGACGGAATTGATGTCCTCCGGCTCATAAGATAGCGCAGGCGGTATGTCTGAGCTGGATGAAGCCGCTACTGTAGGAGAGGGAAGGGCCGCTGTTGTCACTCGAAGCCGTTGAGGATCGTACTATGTTGGTGGGCACCAAAAGTATCAAAGACGGGTCTGTCAGGATCTACAAGAAGCAGCTATACACGTCGAAACTCGCGATACATACACCAATGCAGGCAGGTGGGTCACTTGGGTGCCAGATGAAAGTAGGACCTGTAACTTCGTTCGGAGCTTCGGGAAAGACCCATGCTGAAGAGGTAAGCATATGATATCAGATGTCAGTTCTTCTCACAGCAAGCAGAATAGAGGTCGAAAGACGAGACAAACCTCCTGGCTCAAGAATCTCCTCTTGTTTCTTGCTCTTTCTTCTTGAGCCTTCACCTGACTGTCCTTCAAACTCATCATCAGAGTCTCTAGATCTCTTATGAGACTTCTTCTTCTTCTCTCCTTTGAAAGAGAGTTTCATCGACTTTGGCTGTGCATCAGAAGAGCAAGTCGGTCAGATCAATCACAAAGTCAAGCATGAATGATGACCGGAAACAGAACTAATAAGGATAGATCGAACGACATGGCTATCTGGTTTGAGAAGCAGAACCTCACCTTGGCAGACATCGTTGCTATATATGTGCACACAGCGATGGTGACGGTGGCTGAGATGGTCAGTGGTTTACAACGGATGATGGATGCTGCTGATGATGGTATGCGGGGTATCGTTGGGTGTGGCGTTATCACGTGATCGATCAAAGCTATACGAGTTGAATGAATCACCTATCCAAATAATTCAACCCTTTGTGAGAGACGACCATCCTGGCTATTTAAGCTTCTCCCGATTATCTCGTTTGCCTCTGTTGTTGTGTCTACCTTGATTGAAGCATTTATGAATGAACGGATGGCCAGACACCTACAGACCTCCTCCGTTCGTGTACCAGAAAAGGCGTCCGTTACCAACAGAGTCTCACCTACAGAGCACGAACGATCAAGGAGGCGTTAGACTTCAGTATGGTTCCCTCGGTTCTGTCCGATTGGATGTCAAGGGGTATGGCAAGAGGAAAAATCTGAAAATCAGAGCATTGGGACAAAACATCGAAGGTGTGTTGCCGGTTTTGTAGTTTTTGTCTTGCGCATAGACGATGATGAGAGAGTATGGAGACAATAAGTATTGAAGCATCTTCTATTATTTACCGACTCAGAATCTAAATTGGACCAACTCATCCCTCCGATTCTGGCGTATCCACCAACAAAGTCACCGGAAGTGACCCCTCCCCCATCATCAGCATTATCCCTCCGTAAGCGAACGGAAGCTACTAAGCGGTTCCTCGAAAATCAGCGAGAGCCACTCCATATCCCCTACTCTATACTACATCAACACTTGGCAGAAGTTCAATCAGAAGAAGACCCGGCCTCTTCTTGGAGTGCTTACGAGGGAAACAAGTTGGCTTGCTCATGGGTGAAGCCACTACGATGGAAGAAACAAGTGGGGTTAGTGCTAGCTCCTACCGGTCCGGTAGGACGTGAACTAAGTAAGCCCTTACGTTTACTTCTTGACGACGAAACATCATTTCCTGATCAGCGGAATTTTGCCTGTTCTATGTGACTTTAGATATCTCTCCGATATATTGGGATTCCAAAAAGAAAAAAGACGTCTACATACCCTGCTCATCGCCCAGTATATCTCTCTCAACACCAATCTGTCAAATCACAGCCTCACCCTATCACCTCATCTCCACAGACCTCAATTTCACGTGTACGTTTGAACTATACTGTTATACTCGAGCCTTCTTCAATCAATATTGACCTTTAGGCTCTCTCGTTTGATCAGCTCCAACAATCGCCATCCGAATTCATTTTTCCTCCTACTTCGTGTCTGTGATTATGAATGAAGACCACAATCCTAATGACACCGGTCTCTCTGTGTCTACGCAGTTATTGTTCGAGGTATCGACAGCAATGACTGGTGGGAATAGACACATGGACATAGCATTGTCTCCCTGGGAGGGAAATCGAGCAATCATTGTAGACTCAACGGGCGCTGTTTGGGAGTGGATGGGCCAGCACGAGTTGTGAGTCTTGGTAACTCTTGTCTCACTTAAGGTTTCCTCGCTTATTTAACTGACACTGCTTCAATTCTTTGTAGAATATTACGGCGAGAACCGCTTCAGAAGACACCAAAGACGGATCCGTTCTTCAGAGTGACTTATGGCCCAAATGAAAATATAGTGTATCTCATGTCAGATCAACAAATCCACATGCTGAACCTTGCTGTAAGTCTCTTCTGTCCAGAGTCACTCTGATCTTCTCGCTTTCTTATTCTTCCCATGCCTCTTCTCCGACAGCAACCTTCAAAGGATGTGGTCTTGTACGATATCACTGGCTCGACCAGTTATCTCAGCTCGTTTTCTCATCGAACATCCCGCGAACAGTTTGAATCGGATGTCATCTGTTTCTCGACAACGGAGAGTATTAGTTGGGTCAACCGGAGATTTCCTAAAAGAGCTCTTCTCGCGTGGGAGCATTTCAGAGCGTTTGATCGAACATTGCAAGTATGGGAAGTCGATAGCGGTTTGGGTAAGCCCTTTCTTCATTGCTTGATGATGATGACCTAGCTCATAATAAGACTGATGCGTTTTCATTTCAATCCTTGTCTTTCGATCTGTGAGAAGCCCCGACGACTATCCTTACCTCTCAGTCAACGAGCCTGATAACAGCATACACTGTTTCTCCTAATACGACTCCGATTGAATCCCTCACTGATCCATATATCATTCCACAAATCTCATCCCACGAATTCTTGTTCCCTCGACAGGGGCTCGCGTTCTTTCACTATCCATATCTTCCTGTAGAGAGAAAGGCGGAAGTGACGATGTTTGAGTTAGGAACCGACCTGTCGGTTTGGATCCGACGGCTTGCGAGTAGAGAGGCTGGGATAGAAACACCTCATTCTGGGTCATCACATGACATCTCTGGTCTGAGGTGGTTGCCCGCATTTGAGACTTGGGCCGAGAACATCAGAGAGGAAGGGAAGAAGACCAACTGTCTGGACGAGAGAGAAAAGAAGGTGGTCGACATGAGAGATCTGTTCGAAGGTACGTCGCTTCCCACTATCTAGCTTGTCGACCGTTTTTCAGAGCATAAACTGAGAAGGGCCTCGGTCGTATTTGAGCTAGATCTTTTCAAGGTTCCTTCTTCAGGACTAAGTCTAGATGCGAGAGAGCAACAAGTAGCGAACAATATTGCTCGTATGGAACAGTTCTTTATCAACCTTGAAACGCCTCTTCCAGGAATAGTTACTAGGTAAGGTCTTTTTTTCATCTAACCTTTCTCTTCTTCCATTCGATCTCTGATCAATTTGGTTCTGCTTGATCGTGATCAGCCGGGATATCTCAATGATAACGTATGAGTCGATATCTACCGGCCAAACGTCTGCCCCATCTATCTCCAAGACCACATATCTCCCACCGGATCTCTTCAAATATGCAACTCGACAACTCCGTTCCTCCAAGTTAGGCGAATCATCATCTTTTCAGGCGTCCGTCCATACGAAGGTGAACGAGCTGATAGGCAGAGGGCACGACGAGTCAAGAATTTCATTCGAGAATCTGGAAAGAATCGCGGACGAGTTGAGAGAGGAATACAACATTCCACCTATCTCGAGGATGTCTCGTGCTTCCTCTCAAAATTCTTCTTCGACGACCGCGGAAACCGATGAAAACGATGGACCAAAAGACTGTCCTGCCACCTCATCAAGCGCATCCCATCAGTCATTCGAGAAGAAGCTCTTTGCATCATACGCATGTGATATCCTGGCATATGACCTAGCACTCTCCTCGACAGTATACGCTTCGGTACCAATCCACCCACCGACGGATGTCGATCCGGGAGATGATCTCGAACGGGCTACCCAAGCGATGAGTTTGAGCCATGATCATCCAGACGGAATGAATATGAGTGTGTTGGAGGACGAAATTCCGAGGTTACAATTCACATTTCTCCGACCTAGAGCTGCTCATTCGAATGCCTCCAGATCTGAAAGTGAACAATCGACAACAACTAAGACTAAGCCTGCTCCGACACCAATCCCGATTGTAGACCAACCGATCGACAAGGCTTCTTCCCTTCCAATGGGCTCTAAGACAGCCAGAATGTTGATGAGTTCGTGGATCGTGGGTGAAGATCCTTCTGAATACGTCCATACCGATCTCAAACGGAAGACCCATCTTGGTTTTGGTTTGTCATCTGACTTAGACCAGAGGGCACCTGCATCTTCCCAGGCTGCTATTGCTGCAAGACTTTACGGAGAAAACACGCAGAAGATGTACACCGGGTCTTCCCAACCTTATCAGACTCAAACTCAACCGTATCAGACTCAGAACCAAACCCAAGGTCGATATTTGAGCCAGACGCCTGTGTTTGGGTCTACTCAGAATGTGAAACCAAACGTCTTGACGAAGATGGCACCTCCTTTATTGGCCACTGTGCCTACTCTGTCTGTTACTCCTGTATCCGCTACTGATCATGAATCCGGACTCACCCAAAACACAATTTCTCCTTTGAAATCATCATCATCATCATCATTTTCGACAAAGATAAAGAACAACCCGACACACATGCCATCCTCTCAACCGTTTCCTCAATCTCAATTCAGCCCTCTCCCTTATTCTCAAGCCCAAACTCAGATCCAGGCACAAATTCAACAGTCCCAGTCTCAGTCTCAAGAAACAACCGAACCTTCCTTAGCCAACACCCAAATCGTTCGGGGACCTTATGCCTCTGGCGGTCGGCCTTATCCCGGGCTTGGAAAGTCCAAAACAGGCGGAACTGGAACTGGCACGGGTGGTACGAAAATGAAGAAGAAGCGGATGGGTGGATTCTGATGATATGATTAACGTTTTAGAGTTGTTGTGGCCTCCGTTTTTCGGAAGGAAAATCAACGGAGAACGTATGGTGCGCGCTAATGTGAAGGGCTGATGTAAATGACGGCCGGATTAAACATTTGAGAAAAGAAAGCTTTTGACTTATGGACGAACAGTCAGACAGATAGACTTCTCTACTTATCAAACAAGCAATAAGAAGGAAGAGGGCGAAATGTGATAGGAAAATAGAAAGAACAAAAAGAACATATGATGTGGTAATGCGTATGAGACGGCAAGAATCGTCTTGTGACACTGGAAGAAGGGAGGGGAAGGAGGCAAACGATGAATGCAAACACAACAGACGGAACGACATCTGCGTCGTCAGATCTGAAGTGAGAAGGGAAGCATAAAGAAAACAAAGCCGAGATTGTGAGTGCAAGGGAGAGACGGTATCGGATGCAGGTGGTTGGTATAGATAGGTTTTTATATAGTGCTTGATGTGTGTAGAGTTGATGATTAGAATACAAGTATGGATTTCTGGGTGAGAAAAGCAGAACGAAGTAACTAGACTGAAGAAAAAAAGATGCTAATGAGAACTCGACCACTACCAAAGAGACGACGCTACGACCTTATCGCCTCTTGTCCTTTCACTCACCGCCGATTGCTTCGCATTAGCCAAGGCGACGCAATCAGCAACCGAATCAAATGACCCGATTGACGTTGTCGACTTTATCCTGACTAAACCTGAATCGACAGTCGACGATGCGATTTCGCCGGTTTTAGCTGGGGTCATCATGGAGGAGGATGTAGGACGGAAGGTAGGTGTGTCAGGCATAATGTCCGAATCGGACGAGTAGAATCCTAGGGTGTGTTTAGGAGAAGTCGAGCTAGATGGAGTGAAAGAGTCAAAAGTGGAAGAAGGAGCTGATACGATGGAAGAGGAGGAGGACATGGAAGATGCAACAGAGTTCGATCCGCCAGATGGACAACGAGCGTGTGAGTCGATTGGGCTCTGTTTTGAAGCAGAGAACATAGAACCCTTCTCTGGAGTAGCGATGGCCGATTGTTGGATCGGCATGACGGGAGGGGGTAAAAGTTCAAACCGGCGTCCTTTCAGGTACTGCGCCCGAACAAAGAGGGAGGCATTGCCGTAGTACGCCGGGGCGTATTTCGCGATGAGAACTTCGGAGAGATGCTCTAAATGCTGCCCGAGCTGGGAATCAAGCAGGAACGCGGCGGCTATGGCCGGATCGTCCTCGTCGATGGGCTAGATTGGTCCGAAATACAATAAATCAGGATTACCATGTAAATGATAAGAGAGAACAGGTTGGATACAAACTCACCATCCGGGGTTTGTTAAGCAGGAACCTTGCGAGGAGGAGCGCACCTCTGGCTATACTCGACGGAAGCAAAGGAATGAATTCTTTGTGAAAGAGCGAAATTTCCATCAAGAAACGAGCCACATGTTGGGTCTCGGCATCTTCGAGCGTAGTCTAATTTGAATGATTCCATGCGTTTGCTGTAAGCGAAAATATGCCAGAGAAAACAGGCATAGGTAAAGAAAGAAAAAGAGAGAATGGTACTTACGCCCATACACTGATATCGCAGCCAGCTTTCTGCACTAGGATGACCGATGGTCCAGCCAATAGTGTTCAAGACATGACGTTCCATCTGAAGGAAAGCGGACTCGTCGTAGGCACTGCAGAAAAACAGGTCAAACGATGTTCAGATTACATTGAGGATGTGCAACAAAACAATATAACACATAAAAGTGTATGCTTACTCGCAGCACATTGATCGAAGAGTCTCTAAAGATGGAATTTTATCCTTGGAGTCCTGTGTTGGATATCAAATATTTAGTGATAGTCAGAAAATAAATCAACGGAGGAAAATTCATCAACAATCTCTTACCTCATATTTCGCGGCGATCCTATATCATTGTTGTCATTGTTTTCGTTATTGGAGAAATCGAAGTCAGCTCCAATCGATAGCATTTGGTTGAATACCAAGAAAATATCACATACCATAAGCTAGAGCAACCGACGAGCTGGTAGTGCTTCTTGAAGACTATCCGCTTGGAGACATATCGATCGATGATGTTGATGGTGAGGAAGAGGACTTCTGGACGGAGCCGGAACTGTTGATGGATCTCCACTAGGAACTCCACCAGAAAAGGGCGCATGTACCTGTGGTGAGAAAGGTAACGTAAGCGAACTTTCAAAGACATGGGCGCAATGCTATCAAGCAGACTGACCAGGCAAGTTCCGGTTGCTGGTTCATGATCTCTATCTTCGGTATCGTAATTTTCTGTTCAGTAGGAGAAAGAATCGACGAGACAGATGGCAATGTAATTATGTTCAGCCTGGTATGCTCTGGAGATAAAAGAGAAAGGCAAAACCTGAAAAAATAATACCAAGAAGTAAGATCGACTTACCTCCAATTCTGCCATATATGCGACTGCCTCTGCCGCATATTCGTCTTCAAACAAGATTCTACTAGCTTTGGAGCAACCAGCAGACTCGACGATCTTGGCTGGTACTGCTCGGACCGCCGATGGGTTGGAGGATAAAGCCAAAGGTTTTGCCAGGCTCAGTCTCTTGTTTCCACCGATCTTCCGCCGGACATCGATCGGAACGGCCGAGGCACCGGTCTGGACCTTTAAGGGAATGGTCCGAGCGGGCCTAGAGATTTCTGGGCCAACAGCACCGACATTGGTGTTCTCTGTTGAGGAGGCTGATACAGAAGAAAGAATAGAGGAAGGGGATGAAGAATCGTTTGAACAAGACGTCGAGTCCTGTCGTACAGCCGACGACGAGGGAGAGAGCACGACGGAGGGTCGCTTTCTTGAAATATTTGAGTAAGCTCGATGGGGTGGCTGTCCAGACAGCGAATCGGGTATCGCAACTGAGAAAGACATCTCTGTATTCGTTTGAGTGTTTAGGTGTGAGTGTTTAGAAAACAAATGGGTAATGAATCAGAGAAAGTTTATGTTTTCTTTTTCTCTGTCTATTTCCTCTTTGGAAAAAAGAAAGTATGTCCAGAGAGTGTTTGAGGAGTGGGACGCAGGAGAGAAAAGAGAGAAAAATAAAGAGCAGAGTTGACCAAGGAAGGAAGGAAGGAAGGAGGGAGAAGAAGACAATGGAGCGGAACAAGGCAAGCTGATCAAGGTGTCGCCGACAAGAACAAGCAAGAGAGGACGAAGGAAGAGACGGGGTGGGGACACGAGGTGAACACACGAAGTGGATGAGAACAGAGAGACCCCACACACACACACACACACACAAACACACACAAACATACGCACATACGCACAGGGCACGCAGAGAGAGGCAGAAAGACAGACAAACAGTCGCACAAACACACTCACTCACTCGCTAACTCGGCTTGATAAGATGATTGTCCGGAGTCTCGCTCAGGAACAAAAGAAGGGGAAGCAAGGGCAAGGGCAGGGGGGCCGTGCGTTAGATTGAAAAGAAAGAGAGAGAAAGCGTCGAAAGTTTTTTGGTTTCTTTTTTTTTTAAGTTCTTCTCCAATTCCTTCTCTCCAAACGAGACAGAGTGAAGAGAACGAATAAAGAATACTGAATGGAACGACGTAAGAGGCGAAAACGAAGGAATCAAGAAAGCAGAAGAAATGAAATGAGAGAAAGAAAAAGGGGTGCGATCAAGGAACACAATCAGGAATACGAACAGGCACACACACACACACACACACACACACACACACGTCGGAAGAACAAATATCCAGGTGAATTAGTCGGTTAGCAGGTAAAGCTCATCACTTACTCTCTTCATCACAATTGCATACACAGTGTGTTATTAGTTAGTCGAGCGTTCTGCCTGACTGGCCTGTCGCTCAGTCGGCTCCATACGTCGCACAGATCTCTTCCGATCGGATCCGCACGCACGGACCGCCCTTCTCTTAATTTCACACAATCGCACACACTCACACAAAGAAAATACAGATGTGATGTTTCGGGGGTAAAAGAAAGTGACCGGTCATGAACGGTTTGATTATCATACAAAGGCGCGGGAAGACACATCCCGCGCGCGCAGCCGGAGTGTGGCCAAGACTATATGACCGGACGAACCATGTTATCTGGTTACTATCTGTATGACAAAGCTTCGTATCACGTGACTACGTAACCCTAGCCTGGCTCGCGTTCTCCCACCCTATTATTCCACCACGTACACGTGCACATACACACACAACGTTTGGTTTCGAGCTTTTCAGGAACGACCTTCAAACCCATCTGACGCCCTGATCTCAGTCTCTCCCTTCGTGCCATCTGTCCGTTTGCCATCTCCCATCTCCCATCTCCCATCCATCTATCCCTCTCCTTCCTGTCTCACCATGGAAGAAGAGTCCATTACCGATCAGGACAACCTCATTCTCAATGCTCTCGAGTCTCTTCCAGGGATCATCGAACGACTTGGCGTGCCTGGAGCAGAGTTGAACATTGACTTGCATCGACAGCATATTGAAGCGGCTGCCCTCGCCGAACTCGATGATCAGCTCGACCAGGCCAAGCTGTTGATGGTTCAGAGTGTAGCTTGTGGTGATGGTTTGTCCAGGCGTTTGTGTTGTACTATCAAGAATTAATCTAAATCCCAAATGCTTTCTTTCCCGTACTCTCCATTATGTCATAATCTAGATGTCTGGCTCCCTTTACTCAAGGAATTCGAAGCAAAGTCTGATCTGTCGACAGCAGAAGGAATCAGTACTATGCTTAACCTACACGAACAGTCAATTGCCGACTATCTCTCCATCCCACTCTTAGTTGCCCGAGCAGAATTCGTAACCCGGACCTGGTATCACACTCGAGAATTAGCCACCGATCCCGATGTCGTCCTTGACGACGCCATCACCACTCTCTTGACCGAGGACACTGTCCGGGATATTCTTCTGGAGACTACCGCGGCGGCTAGAGCTCATATCGCCCAGGTAAATTTCTGTCTTCTCTCGCTATAAATAAGTCATCTTTACTCACGCTTGAGCTCTTCTGCGCATTCCAACCCACAGAGCCACCTCGTTTGGAACATAATGAAAGACTGGCAGCTGTCTTTGTTGGAAGGTCTTGAGGTTAGAATCTTATTTGTCAAAAGACGAATAACGTTTTGAAAAATAAAAAAGTGTGCATTCATGGCTGAAAGAATACATCTTGCCTGATCAAACTAGTCCCCCGAAAGGTAAGTTTTCTTTATCCGCGTCAGATGTTCGAATTTGCCGTTCATCATCTTCTTACTTCTCTTCCATCGTCAGGGAAACCCGTCTCAATATTATCCACAGAATGTTTTTGGATCGTCTCAAATCTCCCCATGCCAGTATGTGCTATCCTTCTCTTTGGCTCTGGCGCTTCTTGCGCGTACAAGTGCTTACTCCTCCATCTTCAGCTATCGACGACACGTTCGCAGCCTATAATTCGTTCGTGTCTGCATACGACAATGAGAACTACGAGTCTAGACTGGTCACTGCCACAAAATCAAAGACTGAAGGGGCTGGCAAGTGGTCAAAGAGAGAGAGCTGGGAAGATCAGCTGGTGAGCATACACACTTCATATTCTTCTTTTTCACTCCTTGACGATTTGATTACCCTATGTACCAAGGAACTCTGAACGCTCCTCCTGTCTGGCTTTCACCTTAGGTCGCACCCGGAGCCCATCCTCCATCTCTCTTCCCAGCCTACATTGCCTGGGAACTCAAACCAAAGAAGCCGGATACGTTCCTGGTCCAAAGCCTCTACGCTCGGGCAATCGCAGATGCTGCTGCCCGGACTGATGCCCCTTATCAGGCGGAACCGTTCTGGATTAGTCTAATGGCATTCCTAGTGCGTGCTTTATCTAGTTCTTGTCCAGTTCACCCAACCACAAAACTCCGGAGCTAACGATCTGTTTCTTTGAACCTGAAAATAACTCATCGAACCGCGCGCGCTGGAGTTATAGGCTACCAACTTAAGGATTGAACAAGTCCTGCTCTCCACAATCTTCAAGGCTGTCAGAAGTGTTCCAGTATCAGGAGAGCTCTGGGCTCTATATATGAGAATCTTAGTGAGGACTTACAAATATGATATCTTTCAAGAAACACTTTAATTGAATGGCGTTTTGGGATTACTACCCTCAGGAGGATTACCAAAAACCTATTGAAGAGGTTGATGGTTCGTCCACAATGAATACAGTTTGTAGACGTCTGTATAACCTCTGACGATTTCCCTTTTTTTCCTTATCAAAATATATACACAGGGATCTACCGTACGGCTCTCAGCTCGAATGTATTGTTGACTCGAGGTTCTGAGGATGCTGTCAAGATGATGATTGCTCGAGTGAGCTTTGAGCGTCGCCGGCTAGAGTTGTCCGAAGGTAACAGAGATATCTTTCTTGGCGATCGATAAACTTGGAAGTCTTGATAGCTGATCAATCAATCTCAACCTCCCTTACGACATGTACTCCTTGACTGTGTTATGCACAGTGACGGACGACGAGTTTGTCGATTTGTTGTTGGAGGCTATCTCGATCGTCAATGCAGGTTTGTCCTTATCGGCTCTTTTGAAGGTGATGATTTGTCCGTCCGTGCTTTCGTCTGACAAGTATGTTCGTTTTAACAGGCGTCAAGAGGGGCGACCCGGCTTTCAAGTTGGAGAAGTACCTTATCAGCTGGGTAAGACTTTTTTCTTGCATGGATTGTCTTCATCTTCAACGTAATCTAATTTGTAGAGGTGTTTTCCTTCATGTTGCAATCGGAAACAAGTTTGAAAGAACCCAACAACTAGACAAGGCATCTACAATCTGGCAAGGTCTTGCTAAATCGCACTCTAGGTCATACCTTGTCTGGACCGGTTGGGCTGCTTTCGAAATGCGAGTCCTTATATTTAATCCTAATTTCTTGGGAATGGCCTCGAGCAAAAGGGCTGACAGACCAAACTCTTTGTTGGTGTAATTGATTTTCTGAAATCCGATCTAGTCGTCGAGGCGCTCTACCAAAAGCCCGAGATGCCTTCAAAGCATCCCTTGGGAAAGCAAACAATCTGGACTGGCCAGAAGCGGTATTCGAGGCTTACACTGAGTTCGAACAATTTTATGGCACGCTAGAAGAGTTTGACGAGGCACTCAAAGCGGTCTCAAAAGCAACCCAAGTAGTGGCCACCAAGCGACATAAGGTTCGTTTGTCATGAAATTTATCTGTCTAGAAAGCCTTTGCATATCTTTCGACCCACAGTATGTTGATCCGTTTGTTTCATGGCCAACTCCTATCGATGTGTCAACAGGAAGCGATCGCCGCCGCCAAAAATGCACCTGCAGATCCTTACGCTTCATACTCCGCTCCTCTAGCAGAGGGTGCAGAGTCTGTCTCTGCAGCGCCAGTGACAGAATCAATGGATGTCGATCCTAATTCTGTTGCCCTCTCTGCTTCTATACCTACACCTGCGGAAGGGGTTGTTGAAGCTGCAGGTGTGCCAATGGATACCTCGGGAATGGAGGGAGACACGTCAAAGAAGCGAAAAGCTGAGGATTTGGCTGAAACCCAAACTATAAACGGCAATGAGAGCGTGAAGAAAGCGAGAGCTGAGGAACCAACGGAAGCTGTCCCACTCGTTCGGTATGCTCTAGATTCTTTCCGTCTAGCATTTCAAACTGAATTCCGCCATCAAATCATCTGATAGACAAATTCTTATTATGCGGGGACCATTTTTAAAAAGGGATCGGGAAAACTCTACAGTCTTCGTCTCGAAGCTAACTCCCGAAGCGACGGAAGATGATCTTAAATCATTGTTTAAAGATGTTCGTTTGATTCTCGACTCTTTTTGCCTGGAGATTGTTGTTGTCGTTCGGGATACAGCTCATCGAAGACTTTCCGCCACGCCGTTATCGTGCCTTCTGGGTATTGATATGGTTGTTCACAGTGCGGGGAGATCCGAGAGATCAAGCTTTTGGCAGGTGCTACTTTCGGAACGGTAGAATTCATGACCAGGGTACGTGATTATCTTGTCTTTCGAAGTATGAAGACTCCCACAATCTTATATCGTCATCTTGGGGTCTTTTTGAATTTGAATTTATTAGGAAAGCGTCCCGGTCGCTTTGACACGAGATAAGAAAAAGATCAAAGACGTCGAGGTGGATGTTAGTGTGGCTGAGGGATCGACGCTGTATATCACGAATTTCCCAGAGGCCATGGATGATAGATCAATGAGAGCCTTGTTCGAGCCTGTACGTTTCGTTTTTCGAGCATTCTTGTCGGTAAATCGACAATGACTTCTTCTGACATGAATCGTGATCGTCTCCAACGAACGTTGATCAGTATGGAACAATTCTAGAGACCCGGTGGCCTGGGAAGAAGTTCAAAGAGAGCCGTCGGTTTGTTTACCTACAGTTCTCATCCCCTGTGAGTCTGATTCTTATATATTTATTTCAACAGACCGAAGTAGTTACGACTGCCTCCATCTGACAATATTTACAACTATCTGTACGACGATCATTCTCAGGCATCTGCAAAAAACGCGTTGGAGCTCAATAAGAAGGAGCTCGAGCCAGATAGAGTGTTGCTAGTTGCAATCTCAAACCCGAGCGTCAAACGAGTTCGAACGGACGCGAAGGCCAACGAGAGACAAATCGTAATCTCTCATCTTTCGAAGTTTGTCAAAAAGGATGACTTGGAAAAATTATTCATCAAGGTAAATCTCTATATATTTTTCTGGATCGAATAAAAAAAAACATATGTTGATCTTTTGAGACCCCTCTTCAACACGGGCCTATCGGGCGGGATTCAGTTTGGACCGATCAAGGATATCCAATCGACTTCAGAAGAAGATGGTTACATCAGAGGATACTGTTTCATTCATTTTGAACAAGAAGTTTGTCTATCTGATACTTCTCTTGTCGGTCACGGTGAGGGTTGCTGATGGGTTCATATCTTCTACGCTTGAACGTGAGGGTGCAATAGGATTCGGCTCAACAGGCACTCTCGATGAACAACTATGAATTTAAGAAACGTCGGATGGCGGTTACCATTCCTGATTCTCGCCGGAATCAAAAACAGTCTGTCCTGTCGTTGCTCTTTTCTCTTCACATAAACATATTCTAAAAATTCTCCAATAGAATCATAATCGAACACTGCGCTAGAATAGGAAATATCCCGAGCGGCGTCCAAGAAGGGCTCCTCCAACAGGCACTTGAGAAAGTTGTAAAACTTCAAAAAGTGTCTGTGAACGCTAAGAATAGTGAAGCGATGATCGAGTTCTCAAGCGCAGACGTTCGTACATTTCTCTTTCTCCTTCTCTTTCTAGTCTCAATTTCTCATCTGTTGTGCTAAATATCGAAACTGAACATTCTTTCGTATGCATATCTGCATACACCTACAGGAAGTCGGATCATTCATCAGCTCTCAAAATGGATCCTTTTTGTACGATGGTACACCCCTCCCCATTATCCCCGGAACTCAGAAATTCACAACTGCTCCTTCATCCGGATCAGTCAGAGAAGGGTCCGGTGTTCCTGATGAGGCTACGCCGGCTGTCTCGAGTGAACCGATGTTCAGGCCCCCTCCAAGGCCCAGACCTTCTCGAGCGAGACCGAGACCTGGGTTTGGACAGAATGGTGGCACAGGAAGAAAGCCACCAACATCGACGTTCGTGTCAGCTACAGCTACTAAGCAATCAGCTGAGAGTGGTTCGGGAGGAGATGTCTCGATGTCAGAAGGACAGGTGAAACCAAAAGGGCAAGACGATTTCAGAGCGATGTTGCTCAAAGGGAAGGATTGAATATGAAAAGAAGGAAAATCAATAAACCTATGAGCTGTCCTAGTTTTCCAAGTTACTAGTCATCAATGGTTTATGAGATTTTTCGAACCTTCAGGAAACATCAACAGAATGGATAGACTCTGCCAATTATCAGATCCTGGTAGAATGAAAGACGATTCTCTTCTCCTTGACGAAGCATCTATCAACTTTTCATGTGATATATCTTGTTTTGTCCAAACGCGCGCGTTGTTCTGGAAACTCAGCGTACACGAAATAGAGTGATGATAGTGATAATCAGGGTCGATTGACGACTACATGAGAAAGTTCTGAGAGAGGACGAGCTTGCGTGGTATACTGAGCCATGCGTCGTACCAAGAAATGACGTTTGGGGCAGAGAATATAGATCAACGATGAAAAGAGACAAGAAGGACAAAGGAATGTATGCTGATTGGATTTGAACTCGAGGTTAGAATGGAAAGAATATTTATCGTATAGGGTTTAACCCTCAAAAGAAATGTAGCTTGAGCGAAAGGAAGTGACATGAGACGAAAAAAGATTTCAAGCCAAGAAAGAGGATAGAACTGATACAGAAGAGACAAGTGGAAGCACCTGACATGTGTTGAGTTGACATTTGTTGATGTATGATTGCTAATGGTACGGAGTATACGGAGGAAATAGAGAAACTGTTGTACATTGAATGATTTCTTCTTTTTTCTGGAAGAGCAGAAGGGTTTTTGTGCATCTGAAGAGGGCAGGGGTTGATGATTGAAAGGATATAAACAGTGGAGAATAGAGAAGAACTTCCGTGACGCAATTGAAACAATAAGCAGAAGAGGAGACGAAGAAGGAAGGGAGGAAAGATGAAAAGAAATGGAAGAACTAAATCAAGAATGGCAAGCTCAAGCTGTTTTCAGAATGACCTCTAAGCGTTCTACAACCTCCGTCATGGTAGGCCGTTGCTTCGGATCTTGAACCCACATCTGTTCCATCAGCTCAACAATGTCGATTCCCCAATGGCCCGAGACTTTGTGAGTTGAAGGCCTGTATGACAAGTTCGCGTTGTAAGTCATCCGCTTTGTATCTTAACTTTATGCTGATATCAGAGTTGAGGACAGAGAAACAATACACACCTTAATTTCTTAGAACCGACAGTATCGTATATAGCATGCTCGTTCATACCCTGTCGACGAGTATACAAGAAAAATCATCTTTAGAACTTCCTGACACTTCGTCACCAAATCGTAGTTGAGCCCACTTACCTCCCAGGGATACTTCTTCTCTGGCTTGTGCCATTGCAGCATCTCCCAAAATACCATAGCACAACTGTAGACGTCAACTTTCGAATCATACTTCGGATGCGCCGTCCACATCTCCGGTGGTTGATAGCAGACCGTTCCCACTGCAATAGTTTATGGAAGGATTTTGCCATCAGCTTTATGTTTTACTTAATGAAGGATGAATCGAAAAAGATTTTGATGAAGTTAAGGAGGTAGAGTGGATAGAGTTCATGTTGAAGTGAAAAGTTCAAGACCTAGCAACTCTCACTCCAGGCTTTTCTTTTATGTTTGTTTTTAAAGAGATCTTGTTGAAAAGAGAATGAAGCAATCGATCAAAGCGTACCTAGGGATTTGATCATTGACCTCGTCGAATGCTTCACTCTTGCCAAACCAAAATCTCCTACTTTGGCGACAACTTTGGAGGTGATGAGGATATTGGAGGATTTACACTTTTGTGGAAGTAAAATCAGAACGATGATCATTAGGTGCGATCAAACCAGATAAAAAATGATTCGTGAGACTTACATCACGATGGATTACGGCTGGCTTTCGGGTATGCAAGTAGTTCAGGCCTCGAGAGATATCAAGCATGAGCTTGACCTGTGAAATACAATATATAGATGTATTAGCGAAAGAGAAGAGAGAGCTGAAGTAGGGAAAGTAGACGCACCACAACTTTCTTGCTTGGCGCCGGAACATTCCTAATATAGTCAAACAAATCCCCATTCTCGCAAAGTTCACTAATCATCATGATCGGGATCTTGCGATCTTCAGGGATTGAGACTCCGAGCTGAATCATCGTACAGCGGACAATGAACGATTCAGTCTTAACATGCATTCGGGATTGGCATAGAATCTAAAATAGTTCGACTCACAAATTTGACAACATTTGGATGATTGAAATCGGCTAGAAGTTTGAGCTCCTTGATATCCACTAATGAAACAGGGATAGAAAGGTGAATGATCGAACTCGACATTCAAACGAACTGATATCTACGAACTTTCACTAAGTTGGCCTCGGAATTCGGCTATAGCAACCTTCACTCGGTTTCGAAGCTTGCCCACGTAGACACTATTGATCACGACCAACGAAAGCATTTCGAGTCAGCTAAGCACATTCTGTATCGTTGAAACGACCCAGACAGAAACTCACTCTTTGAAACCTCCACTTCCGACTTTCTCCATTTTGACCAACTGCTCACAAGGAATTTCTTTGTCCTCCAATCCTAAACTCTCCAGATCTAAATTCAACTCCTCAGTTCCAGCTCCGCCCTGATGAGCGTGTCCAGAAGGCGGTGGTGTCACCGACGGATGTTTCTGCTCATGGTGAATATGACCGGGCTGATATAATGTCGGGGTTATTTTGGCGTTTGTCTGAAAGACTGGATCTTTGTCATGCAGTCGTCGTGGTCGACGTGTTTTGGGAGGGCTTGTGGAGTTAGGTCGAGCAGTGGAAGCGGAAGAGATGGAAGATGAGTCATCGATCCCGTCTTCGGCTCCGTTATCACGCCAATCGAGCAGAGCCTGAGCAAGTTGCGGCTTTGTTCCTACCACTTCGATATCTCTTGAAGAACACAGTCTGACAAGAGCGTCACGTCGGAGTCGTAGAAGAGTCGCATGCGTGAAGTTGCTGAGGTCGATATCTGTGTAAACGAATAAGTAAAGCATTCAAGATAGATGATATGTTAGGAGATGGTAGAATATCAAAGGCCAAAGAAATCGACAAACCATCATCATCGTCCATATGAGCTTCTGTCTCGCCATCACCCATGCTACCGAGCTGAGAACCATCTCGTTCAGGGACATATTCTCCATCGTCTCCTTCAATTTCCTCCTCGTCATCGTCATCTTCATTTTCCTTCAATTCCTCTGCACTCTGCATATCCTCGTCGTCGTCCTCCTGCTCGTCTTCTTCGTCTTCTTCATCCTCCGTCAACTCAATGATTGTCGGCACAGAAATTTTCCGAAGTCCACTTCGCCGGGTCACTCGTTTCTGAGCTCTCTCCTCTAGTGAACCAGCTTCATCGTCGTCTTCCTCCTGTGATGCCTCTTCCTCTTCCTCTCCATCTCCGTCCGCTTCCTCAGCCACCTCCAGATCCTGTTCCTCGTCTGACTGGACAGCATTACTGTCGATATCCAAGGCTTCATCTTCTACGTCACTCTCTTCTCTTTCTTCCTCATCCTCATCCTCCTCTTCTGCCGCCTGGAATTCATCTTCCTCGGCATCACCCTCCGAGAATGACTCCACATCTGCGTCACTGGGCGGAGTCGGGATCTGGCCTCCTTTTCCTTGTCCGTCTTTCCGTCTTCCTCCTCTGGGTTTCGAACCTTTTGCTGATGTCGTCGTCGCCGCCGTCGTCATCGATGATGATGTCTTGAACTCTGTTGGTTTATTCGAGGTGGATGTTGAATTTGAACGAGTCTGCCGTCTGAGCGTTCTCGATCGGTCTGAGTGTTCTCTTTCTGATAGAGCGACGGAGGCGGAAGATGAGGATGAGGACGGTTTGGATAAAGAAGCAGAGTGGACAGATGGCGCCGAGGGAGAAGACCGAGATGATAGAGGCGAGGTTGAACGTAGAACCCGAGCTGAGTCATCCCTTTCTTTACCTTTTCTATTTCTGCTCGATCCGGTTTCAAGAGGGTGCGTTCCATTTATCACAGTTTTAGGAGGAGAGGGTTGACCAGAACGTACTGGCGGATGGAGAGAGTTTGTTGTCTTTCGAGTTCGTCGATTTGTAGTGTGCTTAGGCGTCGTGCTTGAAGAAGCATTTCCTCTAGTGCGCGTTTGAACAGGGGACGTGCCAGTTGATTGCGACGGATTCCTTTCCGAATGTCTTCTCCTGCTGGATCTCTGGCTTGCAGCGGATCCTTGACTTCCTGCACCCATACCCAGACTGACACTGCGGTTCCTCACGTTCCTCGACCTCTCGACTCTCTTCTTGTCGTTTGGACCATCATCTTCCTCCTCTTCTGAACCGTCTTCGGCTTCTTCGCCCGACATGGCTTGTTCGCGCTGGTTGTCGGACGAGACCGAAATCGCGGAACTCTTGGTTCGTCCATTGCCACCCGCTGCCTTTATCTTGGTGGGCCTTCTAGGTGTTGGGTCTGCATCTGACGAATACTCGTCGTCACTCAGCAACGAAGATCTCGCTGATGAACTTGACGACGCCGAAGACAGAGGGACAGAGGCCGAGGATGATGTTCGACTCCGACTTCGAGTCCTAGGGCCAACAGGTTCGCGCGCATCCAAGAGTAGATCTACAAGGCTTGTCTTTGTTGATTCATTGAAGAGTTCGTCCCATAATCCGGCTACCTTCAGGAGGCGAACGAGAACATCCTTGCGAGTCCGTTGGAGTTGAGCTCGAGACGCTTGATAGATTAGGTGATCGTCGGCTAGTAGATTATCAATGACATGAAAGGAATGTTGTCAACATTCGTTAACAAAGATCAACTATGTTGGATGTAGGAAGCAACTCACAAGGATCGATGAGGTCGTATTCTGTTCGGGTGTTCGACTCTGTATCCGTACCGCCAACTTCATTCGAGCTGGTTTCTGATTTGACGGACATGTCGCTTCCCCCTGACCTCATGCTCACACTCGTGTTCGCACTTGCACTCCTTCGATTCTTCACTGTCGGTTCAGTTGTACCAAACACATCTCGTTCGATGCCCTGCAACCTAAGTTTTGACCTGCCAGTTGAGCCGATGCGCCCGTTGGGACCAGCCCCAGAGTTTCTACTAGCTCGTCTATTGATCGAACGAGAAGCGAGCTCCAGGTCATTTTTACCAAGTACGACTTTAGTAAGCTCGCCTTCTGATCCAGCTCGTTTTCGTTTCCGGCCTATCGACCGAGACGATGCCGAACTGGACGTCAGTGCCGGATAAGTTTGGCTGGCGGTCCTCCTAAGTAGTCTGTTCGGAACATCTACTGAGGCAGATGATGAGATGGAAGCAGAGCTCGGCCGAGCGAGTTCTACATCAGAAGCATGGAGAGTGGCGTCCGGGTCTTCTTCCAGCTCTGAGTTTGACTCCTGATCAGAGTCTGTCTGTTGATCTTCAGATAAGCCCGGATCAGACGTGCGAAGGGAGGAGGACGAGGATGATGACGACGGATGGACGGTCCGTTTCGGACGTTTATGCGGCCGTCTGTAGAGTGAAGTCCCAGTTGTTGTATTGGAACATGTAGGACGAGACCGAGTCGATCGACCGACGGACTTTGATGATGACAGAGAGACCGAACGAGACGTTGTTCGTCTGGACATCCAGAAAGAAGGGGTATCAGAAGGGGTAATTGAGTAATAGAGCGGGCAAGAAAGGGGGTATCTCTACTCGGATCTGTCGTCAGAGTGTTTGCAGAATCTACTTGGTGTATACGTTCAACGATATGCGATATGTTTAGTAAGAACCGGCCTGACGAAACCAACTCAATCCTAGTTCTAAGAAAGATGACGACAAACGGTTTGTTGTTTGGGTACCAAAGCCGAGCGGACAGTCAGTAAGAAGAAGAAGGTTAAGAAGCCGCAGGTGGATAGTTGGTGGGAGGAAGCGTCGCTCTTGCTTAGTCAGCTAGGGCCCTCCACGCTCACGTCCTCTCTGTATACACACACACACACACACACACACACACACACACGTACCTCGAACATACGCGCGTTGTATGATAAGCATGCTGGAAGCCTTGTTGGAACATGATAGAGAGAGTCTGTATGTTGTACTTTGCGCTCTCAAGCTTGATCTCCATTGATTCAGTGAGCACTACCAGGCTTTGGCTCAAATCAATCTCTCAACTGGATGGACGGACCGTCGTGAGCTTTGGGAAACATATGACCGAACTACTCGTACTTTGACAACACTTGAAACGGATCTACCATGTTCGAGATCTTATCTTGAAGATCCATGGCCTTTGCACTGCTGATATATCTCCTTCCGAACCCTCATCCTTCACCTCACAGCTTACTGTTCGGTAGTCAGGTATGATGATGTTGTTTGATGATGGGTTCTCGGAATGTTATCAAGCAATGCACGGTTAAACTCTTAGCGTGCATTGCATTGCATTTACATAACACCTCTCTCGGTCAGCTCCTTCAAACAGCATCTCTCACCACCCATCGCCTTTACTTCCACCACACTTTGAACCCTCATCCCTGTTCTTTGTTTCATCCATCACGCTCTTCTCGCTCTTGTTGAAGGATAAATGAACCAAAAAACATCGACCGCAAAGGTCTCGAACATAAAGCATGAACCAGATTCAGCTCATGTGGTAAGTATTTGTACGACTGAGACCTTCATATTCAACCGTGCTTATCAAGGTTTGGCCCGGTTCGGTTCGGTTCTTGTCTCTTTCTCTGGCCATATATGCGGATTTCTCTGCATAATCAGAAACGAATAGTCTTGGATTATCTCTCTCATCATACATACCTCGCCACCGCAAAAGCTCTCTCTCAGCCCCGTTCGTCTGCTTCCAGAGAACAGTCTTCGTCAACCTCCCACCCGAGTCGCAGCTCAGTTTGGAATGCACGCACAGTCGACTCGACAGTTGTCTCGGATCCGAATGGGGAGTCGGTTCAATACATGGTCGACCCATCTTCTCAAGTGATCATTCAAGAGTCAGTGAAAGAGGTCAACCCGGATCCAGATGGAGACGAAGCCATGATGGCCGACGAGGATGAATCCTCGACGGCATCATCACAGCCAAGGGAAAAGTCATCAAACCTAGGGCAAGAAGTACGACCGGAAGATCTTGAAAAAGATCAGCTGTTGTCAGGAGGAGGGTTCTCAGAGAATGAGTTTAGGCAAATAGAATATCGACGAGGTCTGTACCCCTTCAAGGAACCTGACTGCTCGTTGGAAGACGCAATATTGAAAATGTCTGCGCTTTCGTCATCCTTCATCGTTTCGGATATGCAGACATCAAAGTTGCCATCCTAAAAGGGGAGACTACCTTGGCGCTCGATCTGATCAAGAAGCACTTTCCTTCGTTTTTCGCTTCCAACCCCAACACCAGTCTACCCACGCCGTCTTCTGATCCGTCGCACTCTCAACCTGATACAACTCCTTCGACTCCATCTCGGAAGAAATCGAAACCTTCAGGTCCCAATCCAAGCGCTGCTGTCGCCTCGAATTCAACGTCCACGTTCAAGCCGGTGTTGGCATCTTCGCTCCATCCGCCACACGTATTTCTGAACCTTCAGATTCAAACGTTCATCGAGCTCATCCGGACGGTCCCCTTGCCTTATCCCTCCAACCTGAAAGCTCCTGTAACCCCGGTAGATTCACCTAACCCTTCACCGACGAGCTCAGCTCAGTCAAACTCGTCGGCAATATCGGCTTCGCTCAACTTGGCACTCAACAAAGCGAGGGATCTGTACAGCCATGTGGAATCGCTTCAGGAGGAACGTGACAGAGATTGGTACAGAAAAGAGCTCCATGGGGTCACCAGTCTGTTTGCGTACGTCCCTCCGGAGACAGCACCGACGAAAAAGTATCTGGAACGAGAGCGACGAGAGGCCTTGGCCGACCAGGTCAACTCAGCCATTTTGAGTACGTCTACTTCCTCTTTTGTATTTCAACTCGTGCGAAAACGTTACAACGTCTCCAACGACCAACATGTTGACCTGATTCATTCATCACATCTCCATCTAGCTCACATCGGCCAAGCAGCTCCGTCAGTGTTGGAAAGTCTCGTTCGACAAACATCTGTCGTATGGGATCAACTTTCCGAGCAAAACGTTGATCCGGTTCCTCCGTGGACGAAGGAGGATGGTGCAGAGTGGGAAACGCTGGCCAGCGTAAGTCTCAAGTTCCGATTTTGTCAGACATATGTCACGTTCAGTATGTTGGTTCTATGTATGCTCACAACTACAAACTCTATGTGTTCTCCAAACGAACCAACGATTATCTATACATGTTGTACCCATAGTACTTTAAAGAACATCGAACTTTTGCTCTATCCGAGTTCCTTGACGTATGAGCTCTTGCATCGACAAGACCCTACTACGTCATCCTTTACAGATGTTCTTCAGAAAAAAGTTTCGTCTTGTCTGTCTCTCCTTGGGGAGCAGACGAGATTATGAACTTTAGCAAGTTTCTTCTGTTTGATCGTCTGACTCTTTCAAGTCTTCTCTCAAGCCCAATCTGTTTACTTATACATTCCATCTTCACTCGATCATACCTTCTTGCACCATTCGCTATATGTGACCATGTTTCTCCCAAGCTGTCGTTCGTTCATCGTTAGCCAGCCATCATACAACGCCCTTTCTCTCTATTGATAAGATCATTCTTGGTTCTATATGACGATCCTATTTGTTCGTTTGTGTCATATCATCTTTTTTTTATTATTAAAGTCAACCGATTGATGCACCTTGTCTTGGAGTTGGAATCCGAGGCTAAAGAGTATATAGAATCTTTTTGACCAAATTTGTTTAACCCCTTTGAGAAGAGAAAGAAAAGACGGACATCCAAGAGATAAGTATTAACTTCCTAGACACAACATCAAGGGGGGGGGGAAGAAGAAAGGAAGAAAACCTACCGGTTCATGGTGTTCCCTGCCCCTTTTGCGTTTTCTTCGGTGTAAACTGCCCAGTTCTCATCTTTCAGCCGTTTTTTGTCATCAGCTTCGATAGCCGAAAGAAGGCCATCTTGTTCGGAGGCTAACTGCAGGATCTCGTTCGTCGTTGGAGCTTCTTCGGACGCTTTTCTGTTAGGGTGTTTCAAACGAGGTAATTCGGAAGACAAAAAAGATGGGGAAGATTGATCAAGTGGATAATTTATCAGTATCTGTCAAGAATGAGAGCTCGAAGGCTATAAAATTAAATTTAAAAAAAAAGGAAAGAGAAGAGAAGAGAAGAACAAACCCGCCGCCAGTGATGACTCTTCCTGTGTCAAACTCGTTCTTCAGATATTCGTCAATCGACATCGTAGGTAACCTATGGCTCGCTCTAAAGACTTCTGACTGAAGTCGTGTCCTTTCATCTGTCGACGTAGCCGAAGGAAGAACTGTAAAGGGTCTCAGAGGCTATTGGTTTATATTGTATTGTGTTGTGAAAGAATGACGATAAGAGGTTAAGACGGCAACGGAAGGGATCAGGGTGGGAGAAGGTAGAGCTTGAAATACATCGTATTTAGCAAAGTTGACTGACCTTTCCAGATTTATCCATCAACTCGCCTTTTCCGTCTGGACCACCTCTATCGAACCTATCTAACCTCCACGCCGCCGTCTGCTCGTCCTCTCCGTCCCTCATCCTTGATCTTTCATCCATTCTTTCTCCTTCGCCCGGTCTCACCGGAGAGATCTCCGCAGGCGCGTTCAAGAGGAGTTCTTCTTCCTGCTCGATCGATTCTAGCGAGTTTAGCGTCTGAGCATAAAGTAGTGAGAGCAGCGCAAGCGTATATTTCCGAGAGGCTTCCGGATGGGAAGGTGTTGACGAAGAGGATGACGACGAGGAAGGAGGTGGAGGAAGGAGGGAGTTGATTAATGTGAAATCGTTCGAAGAAGTCGAGGAAGTCTTCTGATTTGATAATGTCTATGGATGCTCCACCGTCAGCCGCTCAGTTGGTATTACCCATCGAGGTTGGTTTCTACCAGAGTAAAGCCTAGACTGACCTCGAGGCTGGATCGAACTTGTTTTTCCCACCTGAACTGATTGATCTTTTCTTCCCGTCGTTTCGTAGGGTCTCGTGTGCCTGTTCTTCGAAGCTTTTCTCTTTCGGAAGGAGGGACGATAGAATATGCATCTAGAAGATTGATGAAACCTTGAAAGTCGATCTGTAATAGTCCATGAGGATACATGTCATCAGCACTCATCACAAATCTCGACCAGGGTAATTCGCCCAAGGTGAAATGAACGGGTGAACCGACTTTTGCCTGTTTCAGCCTTTTTACTCTGTCTTCCCTTCCCTCGGTTCTCAGTCGGCCACCAACTTCACCGGCTACGTAACCGACAAACATAAAGGCTAATCCATGGGTGCTGACGTCCTCGACTTGTTCGTTCATGGAAAATACTCCTCGGGCGTCTAGTAAGTTCTTGGCAAGTTGGGTTGCTCTGTATGATGTTTCCAAAGCAGTCTTTGTTGCCCATCGTTGTCGAGGTATCCCGTTAATCAAGTTCACAAAAAAAACAAAAAAAAGACAGAAAATACAGAGCCAAAGGCTGATAGCAAGGAGGACAGACCTGGGTAGATTCAGTATTCGTAGGTTCGTCGTACACACCGCCCGCTAGGACTAATGCTCTGGAGAACAGCTCTGAGAGTGAAAGTTCTTCCAGATCTTCTGTAAATGACATGTTGGGTAGTGAGTCTCTTGATCTTCTTTACTTCCAAAGTCTCGCCGTCGATGTTGCTATCGTGATCGAAGGATAGGTGATGGATGAGGATCACTCAGGTAGCGTTCGTTCAAGAATACATTTGTGAGCGTGAGGAACCTCCCATCGAAACCGGTTAGTCACCTTGACTTTCTCTTCCCAAACGTAAACCCTTCTAAGGTGGTCGTTCGGTTTGAGAAGTATGCAGAAGACAAAAAAAACCATAGTATTCAAAAATAAGGGCCAGAAACCACAACAGAGAGATATTTTAGAGAAAGACAAGTCGTAGAAAACTCGGACGACCGAAATGGCACAAAGAGTACACCACAAGATTACACTGTTCGCATGTGGGAGAGGTAAGCCCTGTTCAAGTTGATCCAGGTTCATATCATTAAGGAGCTATCAGTTTTGAAAATATGACCTGGTCAAGATGAGTGAGGAAGAGGATCTTACCAAAGACCTTGAGAAGCAACTTCTCCTTTGGCTTTCTCGAACGTCTGTCCAGCGGCCTTACCGTGTGCCCAGATCTATACAACGGTGATGATAACCAATTGAATTTCAGAATCTATCATGAAGAAGAGAGATGGGAAAAAAGAATCTATACCTGTCTGTAGAAGAGAAGCGAGCCGAAGAGTTGAATGATCCATCCGACCGAGGCAATCACACACAATCTGGAATTCAGAGCAGACATCAGAACGACGCGTGGCACGGATCAGTGATGAAGTCGAAGGGGGAAGAACAGCAACGTGAGGCTTACACGGCAGCAGCCCAGTGGTGACCGGCAAACATGGCAATCATGTTGATCAACCCTGCAGATCCAGTCGATGGAATTCTGTGGGTGAAACACATTCGAAGCCAATAAGTGAGCCAGGATGTTGCAGTGTAGCGACTCGCGATCGGAATTAATAGACGCACCCGATGACCATGTATAACGAGAAGAGGATGTGGAATCCGGCAAAGATGTAGTATCTGTTTTGTTGATGGATTCAGAAACAGGTGAGTCGAGAGCAGTGAAGACAATAGTAGTAGAGATAGATCTTACAGGTAGAAGAAGAACGCGTGTTCTTTGGCGTATCCATAGTAGATAGGCCTAGAAAGCAAGGTGTTCAGTGCCTGAGCTTTGTGAATCCAAGCTGAAACGAGATGAGAAAGATCTCACCTGTACCAAAGGTACAACGAAGGGATTCCGATAAATGGGATGTAGACTGCAGCACCGATCATGTCCTTCCCTCCGTCCGACGCGCCAGAGACGAGAAGGAGCACACAAGCGATGATGTTGACGATCAACGTGACGACCAATGCAAGCCAGAGACTGAGAGCGATGTACGTTATCAAGGGAGCATGTAATCAGTACCACAATAAAGAACCATTGGAGTCAGGATGAGGCAGGAGGAGTGAAGGACGCAACTGGTAGAGACGTGTCATGAGTGCTCGAGATTGTTCTGGGACAACGGCGTTGATGTCATGATGCATGATCGGATACCCTGATGGAGATTTTTCAAAGTACCAAAACAAATAGCATCAGTCAAACCCATTAGTTACATTGACGAGGAGACCGAGTGAGAGCCTACATTTGGGCCAGTTGTTGGGCTGAATGCCACTGGCAGCGATCTCTCGTTCTCTTCTTGCAAGTTCAGCTTCTCGGGCATTCAACGCGGCCTCTCTATCTGCAAAGCTCGGCTGGGTCTGAGACAATTCCGTTGAAGAAGCGAACGGATTTTCATTCACGGACCGACTGTCTGCCGATGGATCGGCAAAAGGGTTGTCTGAAGCTGTTTGGCAAGAAACATGGACATGAGTGCGTTGGACTTGCTAAGAGAGACGAGTAGAAAGAAGCGAGCTGACCAGAATAGGCTGTGTAGCCAAAAAATTGAGAGAAATTATGGTAGAGTGTTCAAACGCCAGATGATGAGCGACTGGAGCAATCTACAGACATACTTCATACAGTGAGTGTGCGTTGTACTTGCCCATGCTGTGATGTTGTTACTACTCGATGGTTGTTGTTGCTGCTGCTGCTGCTGCTGCTCCTGCTACTACTGCCACTCCTTCAAGGTGATGGCTGCTGTTGCAGTCGCTCCCAACAGAACATAGACTGGTGGGATGGTAGCAGTCCCGAGATTACGTAATCAAGACGTCACCTACTCGAGATTCCAATCATGGCCCTTCTCTATACCGCTCATCATCCTGATTGTTTATCTTTCATTATGTATGGAGTACATGTGCGCTCGTACCCTGCATACGATGGCTCATCCATATATGTGTGTACGCGTAGTGGTCATACAACTAACGAAAGCAGAAGATTTGGGTGCACATCCTACACAGCCGAGTATGTGGCGGCGGTGCATGAAGCACACCGACTCTCCTCTTCCTCCTCCTCCTTCTTAACCGACTGTTAACGGGTTGTATTCCTTTGTTCTTCATCCATCACTAACCATCCTCTTCTTCTTCTTCTTCTTTCTTTAGGTCTCTCCAGCTTCCTTTCCAACTCATCCAGTCCTTCCCACTCAACACTACACCTACCTCACCGTCTTCTACAGACTTACCCACAGCTTCTACAGCAAACACACAAATCAACAAGTCAGTTCACCATGTACATTCAAGCTCATTGACTTTTTTTACTTTTTTTCTTAAATCCATTAACAATCTTCTTTTCATCTCTTCATCTCTTCGTCTTTTTTTCGTTCGAACACTCTTCTCTGATACCACTGCTCATGCGTCCACATCGTGTGCTTGTTCGTTGATCATCAAGACTTCTCATTCACCAACCCAAATTCCCACACAACTTCAACACAATGTTCGCCCTTACTGCCATTGCCACCATCCTTCTCGCCGCCGTCGGCCAGGCCGCCCCTATCCCTATGAGGAGAGCTGAGGTTGCCCCTCGAGCCTCCGTTCCTGCCGGATGGGCCACCGGGTACTTGGAGTCTTACGACGTCTACCACACTCGAGTACGTTGCTCGTTCAATGTTCCTGTCTGGCGTTCGCGTCATCGACTTGCCTCCCCCAGCTATATGTTGTTTACCATTTTTTTTCCCCTTCCTGCGGATGTTGTCTGATTTTTCTACCGCAGTACGACTCGTTCTCCGTAAGTTCAGCGATCTTTCGTTTTCGTCGTAGTCGACAATTCACTGAGTCAATACTTTCAATCTCTCTTTCCTGATTCTGCATACATCCAGTGCAAGACCCAGCACGGAACTACCTTCTTTGATGAGTGCTGCCACCCTCTCTTGTCCACAGAGTCCGTGTCCAGCTTGTCCTCGATCTGTGTTGCCTCTACCAGCTCGTCTTCTGCCGCCGCTGCCGCCGCCACTTCGTCCGCTGCTTCTAGCGATGACGATGATGAGTGTGATGTCGTCGCCTCTTCCACCGTTGCTGCTGCCACTTCTGCCACTGCTACGTCCACTGTCATCGTCCAGGCTGCCGTGACCACTTCTGCACCGACTACCAGCAGTGCTGCGTCGTCGACCGTCTCGAGTGCTGCCGCTTCTGCCACGACCTCTGCTGCCGCTTCCAGCTCCTACTCTGGTCAGTTCACTATTATCATTTGTGCTCATTTTGTTTTACAATTAACATCTGTCTGTGTACTCCTGGTTCGGTCAAACAGGTCATGCTACCTACTTCTTGCAGGGAGGTAACGCCGGTGCCTGTGGAAACTACAACTCTGACGACTCTCATGTGGTTGCGCTTCCTTACGCCCTCTACGGAAACGATGGAAGCTCTCCTTCCGACGTGAGTCTGGCCGCCTTTTTTCCGACGCAAACGTCGTCTGTCTTTTGCTAACTCGACCCTTGTATTGTCTCGTCTCAAAGTACTGTGGCAAGACCATTACCATCACTCGAAAGTCCAACGGTGCTCAGACGACCGCCACCGTTGCCGACTTGTGCCCCACCTGCACTACGACCTACTCTATCGATCTTTCCGTCGGTGCATTCACCTCGATCGCCACCGAGGAGGAGGGTCAGGTCGATGTGACTTATTCGTTCAACTAGATGAACTGAAAAAGTACAGGCTGCACTTTGTTCATAGTTTTGGTTTCTCTTCTCTCTTTGTTTTCTTCTTCTTTCGAATCTCAAGGCTGGATCCTTCACTCTGACATGCCGGTCATGGCTCCTTTCCCAACCTCCTCCCTAATCTCTCTCGTCGCTGCAAGGACGGGCACGAGCGATCTGGAAACCTTATTCAAGGACAGACAAACTCCTTCTAGCGGGGCTCTTTGTTCTTCTCTGATTCGTGAAAAACCTCCTCTCTCTCGCTCCTTTGTCTATCCTGACTTCGATGTTATACCGACCATAAACTTGGCAGTGGGTCAATCTCTTGATGAGATCTTGCCTAAGGCGAAGAACACTGGTTGTTCTTCACCGGTTCCCCACACCTCTTTTTTCGTACAACTCCGCTATCTCCTGACTAAACATCTATACTCAGACGGTTGACCCGTCGATCTATACAACAGTCATCTATCTCTCCCTATATCCGTAGAGTGCCAGGTTGCATTTCTTGATCAATCTTTTTATATACCAAAAACAAACCCAAACCAATTGACCTGTGGTTCCAAGTGATATGATTTCTTCGGATGTCATTTCAGTGAGACAATCTTGTGGAAAGGCTAAGAAAGGCAGTGACAATTGTGTATTAATGCAGCTATGAATCACAGCTTCTCTTTGCTTGCTTTTCAACTCGACAAGATCCGTTCGTAGCCCAAGTCTTGATTCTGTCGGCGTCTCCTATTCCTGAACCAAGTGAACATTGACGAAGTCTCGCCTGTCTCCATATCTCGATTGACAGCTCCGTCCTGGACTTCCTTCGCTTTGCCATCGGGCAAAACGATGTACGTTCGACCTCTCCATTCAACTGTGTTTCCTACCATCGCGACGAGCCATACTGGGAAGGCCAAGAACTCTCTGACGATCCAAGCGCCCAAAAGCTTCAATCGTTCTTCGCGTTCCTCAGAGGGAGAGGGAGACAAGGAAGTCATCACTTTCCAGTCCAACGTAGCCCATGAGGTCCAGTGAACGGCCCAGAATACCGAGAGCGCTTTCCACCAGACGAGGTTTCCAAAGAACGTTTCAGACAGATGTACCCGGACGGCCCAGAAGGTCAGGATACCCAGAACGACACTTTCAGTCAGCGGCTCGACCAGAGTAGCAGCCTTCGTCATCTCCTTGCGGACCCTGATCCATCTAACGCGTCTCCAAAAGTAATCTCGGAAGGTCATCGGCCCGATCAGGTTGATCGCTACGTCTGGCGTTTCGATCGAATGCCGGATCGATAACTGATGCATGAGAGAGAGAGCCAACATGTTATCTTCTGCCAAGTATGGCGAAAACGAAGCGAGGCCTAAAATCGGCGGTGGGTGAGCTGCCGGGTCTAAAAGATTGAATTTATGAAACGTCAGCAAGCGAATTGCGCGAAAAAAAAAACGAGAAAAAAAAAGAACAACTCCTCATAATTGAGACGACAATGCAGAGGATCACACTCACTCGGAGGTTTCCGACCGGGAATGATTCGTTGGACGTCATCTTTCAGATACAGGTTGGATTTACCCATAACGCACGAATCTATTTCTGTTCTGTAATAAAGGGTTCGGATTTGGTTTCCGAAAGTTTGAGAACGTTGCGTCAGCTGGCCAAAGCTCGTGTATCTGTTTTGACGTTTGCTATGAGAAGAGCGGGTGAAACCAAAGCTCAACTTGTTGATTGCCAGATACATCTTGGCGTGGTTTCCATTTAAGAAGACGCGCTCAAGCCAACTACCTAACGGCCTGTTCCCTTTAGGAGGGATCACCGCAAAAGGTACATGGTGAACCAGCCCGACTCTCGGTTTTCCTTCTTTCGGCTCAGATGAAGTCGGAGATGAGGTCGGAGGTACAGAGGAGGAAGGCCCAGGGTTCAGAAGGAACTGATCGATCGCTCGGGATAACGTCTGATGAGAGGGAAGGAGAATTCCAGAATCGAGCACCCAGAGATGATTGTATTTTGCCAGCGCAAACGGTTTGGCTAGGTTATTTATTTTTGGGTTCGGTCCTAGAGGGGTCTCGCCTGTGGTATGAACCGATAAAGAAACGATTCAGTCATTCGTGCAAGCGCACAACACTTGCTCAGAAAACGTATACGGACGGACCGACAACGACTCTTACGTCCACCCCATCCTCTCTGCCCTCTCTTGCGCCAAACCTGTCGATCAACTCTCTTACCACGCCTAACGCTCGATCACTCTCATCCGCCACAGAAAAGATGATTTCGAAAGGCCCAGGATAATCCTGGGTGAATGAAGAGAGCAGATTTTCATATAAATTCGGATCAAGTCCCTTGAGAGGTCGGAGGATGGAAACCCCTGGCTTTGGAGATGGTGTGTTTAAAGGAGGAGCTACCGGTCGGGGACGATATCGGCGCATACTGCACAAATGTATCAAACAGAACACGGTCAAACAGACAGATTGTTCAAATATGTTCTCATCAGTACCAAGCATCTTCCTCTCAAACCGACGAACCGACACGGCTGAGAGACAAATGAGAGAGCCCCGAAAATGCTTACGCGACGGAAAGTCCCAACCCAGATATTGCCCACATGACGACATACCAGACCAGCACCAACCCTGCAAGCCCGGACGCCAAAGAAGAAGTCCACTGGTCGTCTGGAAGATCTGAGCCGGCGGGAGGAGCAGCAGCTGTAGAACCAGGTGGAGACAATGCTGCTAGACGGGAAGATAGTTGACCCATAGGAAAGGGTGACATGGTTGATTGACGAAGATCAACGTGATTATAAAAATAAAAATAAAAATAAAAATAAAAGAAGTTGAAAAAACGGAACGTTTTACGCTTCCAACGCCGACAACCATCTAAACCCAACTTCCACCTGGTTCTCATCGATGGACTGTCCTATTTTATCTATTGCGGGTTCTGATCCAGTGAGTCTGTTCTCATGCTGGCTTGGGTGTGTATGTGTTCTCGGTTGTCTCGTGTCTAGATCGCTCACCAGTTTCATCATATACCCTAGTCCGGAGGTGCCGGCATCCAAGCCGACCTCAAAACGTTCACTGCCTTGAGCACATACGGAATGACCGTCATCACCGCACTCACCTCGCAGAATACCCAAGGGGTTCAGGGTGTCCATTCTGTACCAGCCGATTTTGTCGTCAGTCAGGTAAGACTCCATATCGTTCATTGGATTTCTGATGTCATCTTGGTGGCAAGGCTGGTATTCTGAACATCTCATCTTCTGGTCATTTCCAAAACAAAAAAACAGCTGAACGCCGTGATGTCCGATATTCCTCCCAGAGCCATCAAAACGGGCATGCTCGCTGATGCTTCTATCATTCAATCGCTCTCAGAAGCTCTCAAAACAACCGACTCGCCTCGCGCGCCACTGGTCATCGATCCAGTCACTATATCGACCTCTGGTCATACTCTTCTTCCCGCCGATGCGATCTCTGCGCTCATCGAATCGCTCATACCCTTGGGCACAATGCTGACACCCAATATCCCAGAGGCAAACATGCTTCTCAATGCTGCTGATCCATCTCGGTCCCAAGCAAAGATCGATAGCTTGGAAGGCATGTTTCAAGCAGCAGAGAGTCTGGTGAAGCTGGGCTGCGCTAACGTTCTTCTCAAAGGAGGCCACCTCAGTTTATCTCTGGCTGCTGTCACCCAACTCTTGAGCGAGGAAAAGGCAAGACAGACGTTAGAAGAGAAGACTCAGTGCAAAATCCAGGTCATCTGGCCTGAGGAAATGTCGATCAAGATTCTTGGCGCCTTGACTCCTGGTCGAGAGAAACAAGATAGAAGAGTTGTGGTCGACGTGTTGTACGAGCCGGCCCATACTCGAGGTCAACCAACAGGACATTTCACAGCGATTGTTAGTCCCTTGATCGACACAAAGGATACCCATGGTACAGGGTGCACGCTCTCAGCTGCTTTGGCCGTCTACTTGGGAAGGGGTGAAACGGGTATGTATACTGGTCTGTTGGTCAAATAGGGTGCGCATTGAAGTATCTTCTGAACAACGATATCTGACGTTCATAAATGCACTCGCAGTCCAATCTTCCACGATACTCGCAGTCCAATACGTCAAGCGAGCGATTGTGGCAGCTACCTTACATCAAGTGGGGTCAGGTAACGGACCACTTGACCACCTTCACTGTATCACGTACAAGCCGCTTCCCACGTTCGTCTTTCTTGTCCGTGTTTGATTCCTGCTGATGGCCTCTGAAACTGATCTGTGAAACCCGTTTTAACATCACTAGTCCGACTGTCTTGAACCCTTATCCGTTCACGACCCATCTGATCAGCTCGATAAAGCCTCTTTGGGATCAATACGTGAATCATCCGTTTGTCGTTCAATTGGGCAAAGGAACGCTCGACCGACGTCGATTCGAACACTACATCAAGCAAGATTATCATTATCTTCGTGTCAGTTTGTTTTACCCCTTCTCTAGCCCAACTTGATAGCCATTTGACAACTGACTCTACTCATCCCACCTTCTTTTCGAGTCATATAAATAGCATTACGCTCGAGCGCACGCCTTGCTTTCCTTCAAAACTACAGATTTTGAAGACATCAAAGCGTTTTCTGAAATTGCTCTTCATGTTGCTCGAGAGTCTGAGATGCATGTCAAGGTTCGCTCCAACTACTCCAAATATAACTAAACCGCTTTTTTCATGTTTTCATCTGTTCTTATGTCCTGAATAATCCTCCTCTTACTGATCAACTTTGCATGTATAGTTCTGTGAATCTTTCTCGGTCGGCCTTCCTCAGCTGTTGGCAACTCCTGAAACACCAGCGACCTCTGCTTACGCGCTCTACATCCTTGATGTCGGTCAAAGAGGGTCTGTGGTGGACCTGTTGTTGGCAGTAGCCAGCTGTTGTTTGGGTTACGGTGAAGTTGGGTTGATGCTTAGAGAGAAGATCGATAAGGCGGAGGATGGATTCTTTGAAGAGGGAAATCCGTACCGGCAGTGCGTATCGATCCTCTTTCCTTCGTACCCGTTAGCCTTGCGGTAGTGTAAGCATATTGAAGAGCTGACTGAATGATTTGATCTGTGTATTTGCCTTTGGCTTATTCTATGAAACCCAGGTGGATCAAGGATTACTCTGGACAAGAATACCAAGATGCTGTGACTGCCTCGATCAGTTAGTGCTCTCTTATATCATCTCCAATGATCAAACGCATGCGATCGCACTTTCCGACCTTCGCACTGGCTTCCATCTTTTTGATGTCATCTTCTCTCACGCAACAGAGTCACTCGAGCACAGAATCGCCCAAACTAACCCTACAGCCAGTCGACTTGCAGAACTCACGAAGATTTGGGAAGAATGCACGAGGCTGGAGATCGGATTTTGGGATGGCGCAATGGAACTTCAAATGGATGACCTCTAGATGAGCTTGTTTTTCTATAAAATTTCACCTTCAATCTTTCTTTGTTCTTTCCTCTTCTCTATCCCTCTCTTGTTTTTATTTTATTTCTTAATTATCATTTTCTGTTGGCGCGTTGTGCTATCTAGTAAATTATTTGTTGCTGCCTCCTAGATTGTCATATTGATAGATGCGTCTACTTTTTGATATACCTATTGGCTATCACATTCTGACCTCTTGCCGGTTCATTTCTGCTGCGAATTATAGAAGAAGAAGAGGAGAAAGCCAAACTCGCATGATATCATGAGACGCATTAAACATACCATAGCTTTTACAAAATCTATTCAATATCTCGTCACTGTAAGTCAAGCACTGGAATCATTGACCGGAGAGGAGACGAAAGGTGACTGCTCGGCCAGATCTAACATGTTTCCGTTCAGTCCATCGTTTCCCTGTTCGTCCTCTGATGGCCGTGTGAGATTCTATGGGCAAGAACGAAATGCATATTGAGAAAATGAAGGTACAGAGTTAGTAAGTGGATGTTTGTAGATAGTTTGGAGTTTAAGTTCGCCGCATAGAGGTATATGGGAGAAGCGCCTTGTCCTTAATATTTGACGGACTCAAGAACCCAATGGTTGCCATTGGTGTTATATATAATCGCAAGAAAAGGGCGATAGACGCACCACAAATGATCTAGAATGATGATTCCTTGACGTGTTTCGAAAGTTCCCATCATCTCGTTCGATCGTAATAGTTTGATCCATATCCTCCTTCCATACCGCTGATGATCGTTCGCGATTTTCATGTTTGGATTTCTCGACCTTTGGGTATTTAGCCTTAGGGTAAGGCCCATATTTGAGCTCACTCGCTACAAGATCTTTGACTGGTTCGTGGAGTTTGTGATTAAGAAATCTTGAGTAGGTAGGCTTGAGTGAAGAGGAAGAGGACGAGGAAGAGAGGGAGGGCAAGCTGGATACATATTTCTGAGAGGCCGAGAGTATTGATGGAACCTTGAATTTCCATGGTTATGGTAGACAGTCAGAGACAAGATATTCGACGGAATAAAGATGGACTGCTCACTTGATAATCGCCTCCAAGTAGTGGTCTCACTCCCTTGAAGCTCTCTTCTGAAGATGCTATACGCGAGAATATCTCGCATCTCTAGTTATGTGGACACATTAAATACATGAGATTTATTCGAACAAAAAGCTATAAACTGAATCTGAATGGACAACACACCTTCTTCAGATGATTTCCGCTCTTATTCTTCAGTTCATCAACAGTTTCTCTTATATTGGTTATATGCGGATCGCTCAAAACATCGGATTTTACGCACACGCCCAACAAAGAGATCAAGAGAGCTTCTTTAACAGGTTCTGAAGTACAACAATCAAAATCAGCATCGATGCCTATCAAGAATACAAGCAATTGATTTTTGTGAAAGCGGCTCACCATCTGAGATCACCTTCAAACAAGCTGTCAGCACGTTACTCGAAAGAACCGCAGTGAGCTCTTTTGATTCATCTTGGGTGTATTCACATGCCAGAACCGCTAAAATCATCTGGGTCGTCAAAGACTTTGGTGTTGTTTCAGATGCTTTTGTGAAGAAGCCACCCAGGAATGCGTTGCGTGCTTCAGCATCAGCTGCGTTAATAAGGCGAGGAAACAATTGTAAGTTCCAATTAACATTAAAAAGAAAAAGAAAAAAACGAATATCTCTGATATCTACCATTGGAGACGAGACTCAGCACTCGACCGACAACTGATTCCAAGACCCTTCCTTTGTCCTTGTCGTCTTCGCTCATCGGTCTATGAGCATCATCTTTTCCTTCCAGGATATCCCATAGGAGACGTACGGTACAAACTCCATCGTCTGGGCGATTTATGGGAACACCTACCAGGACCTCCAAGACTTCGAGAGACTGGTTGTTGAGTCTTTCGAGACTGGTGAATGATCTTGATGTTGGGAAGGAAGCTATAAGCCTCTCGAGGTGCAACTCAGGGAGCGTAGGTGAAAGTCGACTAAGAATTCTCAATGTCTGTTGATTGGAATGATCGAGACAACGGTCAATCAGATGATGCGAACAAGACCAAGATGAACTATCTGAATCAAACAAACCAGCTTTCTGGCGAATTCATCTGCGCTATCTAGTCCACTCATGATCCGTTTCATTCCTCCTTCATTCAGCGAGCCCTCCCAAACATTGACATGACCACCCAAAGCCTCGAGACACCTCAAGGCGTAGATGTATTCGTTAGGCTCACTAGAATGAAGGGCGCTTTGGATGGACTGGAAGAATGAGGATGAAGATGACCCTGAAAGTTTCATAAGAGACGAGAGAAACGATTTTGGAAGCCGAAGCATAAGAAAACAAATCTGGAGAATGAGCGCTGTAATGTTTCCAAATTAAGAGCGTTAGAAAACATTTTATTCTCGAGAGATTGACCCAACATAGGCCCTACTTTGTCTGTGTTTCTGAGAATTTGAAGCCTCGACCAAATTCGCCAATGACCTGACTAGCTCATCTTCTCGACTTGAGAATAGAAAGAAAGCAGTTATTAGTTTGTGCAAGTATATTCGACAATGGCATTTGTGGAACATACGTCTCAGAATGGTTAAATGAGAGGAGAGAGAGCGTTCGAACAACATCCAGTTGAAGGGACGGCGACAGTCCAGTGTTGCATCTATCGATGTTGGCTGCAAGGCATCTTATCAGGACACTGTAAGCCAGATCATGTGAGACGAGTGAAGACTGGCGCGTCGAAGATAGATATATCAGTACCGAGCATTATGAGACTTCTATTTCGATGCTGACCTTGATACTCACTTCTATCATCTGTCTCAGAGCTCGAACAGCATGTACCGCTACTCCAGTCTTATCATCTTCTAGACGTTTCCATATCTTGCGCTCCTTTAATCCAGTCAGAACATTTGGTGTTTCCCTCGACAACCTTGTGAGAGCACAAAGGGATAGACGTCTTATCTCCGATCTGTAGCGCGCTCAGGATGTACATATCGAACAAAAATCAAAAATATCAACAAAATGTAGAGCACCAAGTCAATTTTGTGAGCACAAGACTGACGACTTGTGAGAAACGAGATGAACAAGCTGAGACTGAATAGCAGGGACGATGTCTTTAAACGGATTTTGGATGATCGAATTCAAGGCGAGAGCTATTGTGGGTACATGTGATGATCGAAGATCCTGTGGTCAAGTACACGAAGCATGATCAGGAAAGTTCTGTGATCTTGTTGAATTGTAGTGTGATGACTAACCTTGAAGATAGTATTGAAGAGGAGTAGTGAGAAGTCATCTGTTGGCTTAAGGGTGAGGTTCAGGTACAGATAACCTGAAGTGGAACAACATCGAGAAGGATAGCTATCAGTATCAAGCTCACAATTCGGATAATGTAATCAATTAGAGGTACCTGCTCTCCGGATCAAAGCAGGCTTTCCTCCTTCAGCCAGGTTGAGAGCAAGGATACTGGCAAATTCAACGTTTCTTCTGGTTGAATCATTAGCTAGAGGTTGTACGGTCGAGATGTACAGCATGAAGATGAGGCATTCCCTAGCTGAAGACTATATAATCGCAGACATTTCATAAGGCCGGTATTCCCTTCTCGATATCAGATTTGAAACAAACACGCTCTTACCTCGCTCAATGGCTTCTTTCCCTGGCTAACTTTAGTCCTGATGGTTTCAATCTCGTTTTTACATATAACGTCGAGCTGATGTACGGAAGACGCCTGCTCGACTTTGTGGACAAACGCATAGTGGGCCGGCGAAAGAGCAGAAGAGAGCAGATAGGATGTGTTCATGCTCTTTCTGTTTCCGACCTTTCTGTATACGACTTGGCTGTTATCAATGGAGTTAAGTTGGATTAGACAGAAGGTAGTGGTCGCTCTATCATCTTGTTCATCCTGAGTTCCATCATCCTCCCATCTATTTCGGCGTAGAGCGAGATACTTATATACTTAGACATATTCAAATATTGGGAGGAGAGCTTCAACGGAATTGGGAATACATATACCATACTGTCCGTTCACTATCATCATTGTCTATCTCAGATGGATAGTCGAAAGGATAGTAGTAGTCGTGGCACGAACGGCAGCGCACCTTTTTTGAAACCAAAATCATCGGACGGTACATATCAGCTTCGTCGTAAGTGTGCGCTTTTCAGGCTTTGTTTCGTTATTCAGACTAAGTTTCTCGTCATCCGAGCTGACGTTGGTATTTGAATCAAAATCGGAACGTTCTTCTAGAGCAACTTCAGCAGCTTGGTCTATCCACTCAAGGCAAAAAAGACACCCTACTAAAGTCTGTTCAGCCTCAAAGTTACTTTGTCAGAGAATAATATTCTGGCTGATCAACATATTATGGTCGTTGCATCTCTTGTTTCCGCAGACGGACACGAAAGGCCTGGAACGAACTCTATGGCAGTCGAGAGGTCATCCCAGATGTATCTAACGAGAAGACTTCGACTCAAGATCAGACTGATTTCATCTCAACGACTAAACGAGTGAGTGCTATCATCTGCTGATCAAAAGAGAGATCGATGGTGTAGTCGTCTGACGCTTTAGTTCTATGACCGGATTTTAGCAATACCACTCATTCCTCGTTTTAGTGAGAAGACCGAACATGCTCGACTGCTTCACCTTGTATCATTCGTTGGTTTGTATATGTTTAATTGAAATTCTTCTTGCTCGACTCCACAGGATGTCGAAGCTACTTGTGACAGTGGAGATCACAAATTTGGATATCCTAATGAGGTCATCGTGCGTTGGTTCAGAATCTATACTGCATAATCATTCAGGCTTCTGTCGCGCGAATTAAGAGTATGTCCAACTTGAACAGGAACTTCCGGTAGTCCTACTCAAATGGCGCGCTTCTCAAGAGCCAGATCCAAGCTCCGAACCCGGCGAAGAGTGCACGAGTGGTACGAGTATGGAGCTATACGTAGCGGATGAATTTCAATCATATGTCCGTCCGACATTCCAGCCGAAATTGTCAACGTATTGCACAACTTTAACAGGAATCAACCAAGTAAGCGCCTAAATCTGTCTTTCTGACAATCTATCTTCTATCGTACCCTCATCCTGTTTCTCATGACACCATCCTATCACCTGGCATCATCGTGGATTTTGAAGGATACAGTCGATGCAGCGCCTACGTTTCCTGAAGCCATAGCAAATCTCGAAACATGGATGGTAAAACATGGTCTTGTTCCGAATTTGCTGTCGAAAGATTCTGAATCAAATCAAGAAGAAACCGCATCCTTCCTTTGGGTCACCGATGGAGTGAGTTTCAGTCCTTTTTTAAGATCTCTATGTTCTAGACTAAGATATGTTATGTATTTTCGGTGTTGACCTGATAGCCATTCGACATCCGAGACTTTGTTCGTCCTCAGCTCTATTTTCTCGCTGTTCGAGCTTTTCGTACGACCGACTGACATATCGACCGATACATAACGACAAATGAATACAAACCAGATAGCCAAACAGTGTTTTATATCAAATATCGCGACACCTGAATACTTCACAGGTGACGTCCTCGACATCAAGACTTTCCTCTCGAAATATTTTACTAGACTATGGCTAGATGATCAGGCAGAACCACCAGTTTCTTGTCCTTCACCATCGCCCTCTTCTCTCGCTTCAGTGTCACATAATTCGACAGAGGGATCCGTTTCAACCACCAACCAAAATGAAGAGCCTCGCACCATAGATACATCTGATTCCCCCATTCCTCTCCTTTTGACCCCTCCGGTTGCTATCAACCCCAACATTGACCCTTCCTTCCTCCCTTCCTGCTTGACTCAACCCCATTCTTCGTCCAAAGCTCCTTTAACAAAAAAGGAGCGGCATCTGATAAAGATGAGGGCGTTGGAAGAGAAAAGAAACGAAACAAGTTCGAGAAAAGGAAAAAAGGGAAAAGGTAGAGGGAAAGAACCACCTAATTTCTTTGGTACCATCAAGAAGAATTTAGATAGGCTAGGATTAGGTGAATTCGAAGGCAGACAGCATTCTGGGATCGATGTACGTTTGCATCCTTTCGTTCTGTTCCTTCTTGAGCGTCCGAGCTAAAGACATTGAGACTGAAAATGGGCTGTTTCATAAAAACTTGTTTGATACATCAAGGATTCGAGAAACATCGCTCGTTTATTGATTGAGCTTGCTCGTCGGGACGAAACGCTATGTCCGAACCTGTTGATCAAACCTGGATCGAAGACTTGGTCTTGGATGGGCGTTGAACGAGGAGAGATCATCTGGAAAACCCCTTAAGCTTGCCTTCTCTCAATGTATGAGTACATTGTGGTTTCCAATACAAATACTAAGGTCACGAGCAAAATCGAGAGCATTACAACGTTTTCTTTGCAATTGAGTATGAATACAAGCAGGGTAATCTATTCTTTCTTGCCTCTTATGAATAGTTCTTCTATTCTCTATAAGCTACTGAAATATATTCAACTATAGAAGGGTAGAAGGGATATAAAGGGACAGATTTAGGTGAATGATTCAGCGCTACGCACATATCTCAAGAACTAGCCGAATCTTGTTCTCTTTTGAGAGTCCAGATGTGGTCCGAGATGTATTTCTGTGCTTCAAGCGATGAGCGTGAAAGCTTAGATGCTCCGTCGATCGTTCCGAGGCAATTCTATGAGATGACAAAGCAAGATGAGATTTGACTCGAAAGTAATACGTAACTGTCCTCAAACATCAAACACAAGCCCAACGAACTTTTTCTCTGCACAAGCATGTGAATGGTCTGTCCATCTTCCACTCTGTCGAAGGGTAAAAGAAGCTGAGGGCGTCACCCTTGGAGATATCTCTCAGGGCTTCAAGGTACCAGTGTTCAGGGTCGGACGTAATGTTGAACGCAACATTCGGGTTGCATGAGTGGTTGATATACAATAAGGATGTGTTGAGTTCAATGTTATCTGTCGGTGATACTCCGACTTGAACGGTAGAATAGGCTTTCTTGGGTTCTCTACATATGTATGCAGTTGCCGAAAGAAAGCGTGATCAGCGTCCATATCAAGGAAAGTATGGTGAATGAAAAAAGAAAAGAAAAGAAAAGAAAAGAAAAGAAAGGAAAAGAAAGGAAAAGAAAGGAAAAGAAAAGAACATAAGCTTGCCTAGTCCAGCCTTGAATCTTTGTAATTGAATCCCCTTTTTTAATATCTTTCTCAATAACAAGGTAAGAATCCGCCGTGCCCGGTCTCAAAGTGACAGTAAGGAGACCTGGATGTGATTGAAGAAGTTCCGCGCTGGGATTCGGGGAAGCTTCCGCTTCCGAGGTATAACCCGAATCGATATAGGCCTTGCTGACTTTATGTACTGAGATGGTCATATTTCGTATGGGTCAATATAGAGGTATGAATAGAGAAGAAACGGGATGGGTGGTAAGTGGGTAGATGAATGAGATGTTGAGTAGACTATCCTCGTCGGTTTGCTCTTTAAGGGCACAAGTCTGGCTGATCCTCGGTTAAATTCGGGCCGGATAATGCCGGCAATAGTGCTATTGGATTTTCTACTATTTTTCTCTTCTCAGTATACCTCAGATTCATATCATAGCTCTTGTGAGCCAAAAAAAAAAATCTCCATCGCACAAAAGTGTATCCAGGTTGCTCGACCGATACAGCCAGGTCTATCTATGTCCGTCTCAGGACGGTTTGTAGAATGACCCATCACAGGATTAGTATCATTATATGAACATTCATGGTAAAGCACCTCGACCGTTCTCTTGGTTACCTCGTGTTTCGATATCAATCGTGGACCTTCATCGTTCTCGTGATCCAATCGGACCGGTAGCAGTACAAGGGTGTGATTACGTGAATATGAAACGTATGTGATGTCAATTCAACATCGAAACAATACGTATATCAAGATTATCTGGTTGCGACGGCCGAGTGCGTCTGACAAGAGATGATTCAAAGAATAGGCGTCTTGATCATAAACATGTTGGATGCCATAGGACTGAAGAAGTCAACTCATCGTATATTCCATGAAACATATGGCTCTGGCCGCTATCGAGCGTTACTGCGCTTTCAATCAAACCTCAGCCGGTGATGGTCAACACGTTGTCCTCATCGACTTGAGCAGCCTCCGACCACAAACCGCCAAATACCTATGGGGTCATGGGTCACGTGTTCACATTGAGCTAGCCTCGAGTCGAGCCCTGCCACAATATCAATCCTAACCTTAACCTCAGTGTCCGTATCAGGGTTAGCAGTGTTATATCCTGGCATTCTTTCCCGGTGGTTCTTCTTCTGATGAGGGGATAGGTGCAGCATGTTGCGCGACGCGATCACATTTTCTGTTCCACCGAATATGAGAGCAAGCGTATAAAACATTGAGTGATCGACACATCATTCTGAGGCATTCAACACATCCGGCTCACTTGACAGACACTTCGACACTCTTTCAACACCCAGACCTTCACAGGGCCAGCCGCATGTCTACGAAAAGTCGAAGAGAACTCGCCGTCTCCGAATGCCAGAAAGGTACGCGGACGTCCTGCCGACACAAGAGCGGTCACCTCACGGTACGCTCGCCCGCGATTGATGGGCGCACCCCAGCGGAGACGTCTCCAGTGTCGGGCAGCGAAGAGGATCGAGAGCCAATGGCAAGAACTAAAGCCCGTCTTGACCGTACGCATCACTTTTCGCTCTCACTTTCTCCATCCAGCCTGTCTTCTCTTTATTCCTCTCAGATAGTTCATCCCCGGTTTCATCCCTGTCATACACGTAACCTCTAAACTGATATATCCGATCTTGTAAGTGAACCACGGGAGCGCATATCTGAACCTAGCCGACATACATAAAGACTTCTATAAAGACATATATGGATGAATGGATTTTAATTGAACTTGTTATGAGACCTTCGGTTTCAACCGAACCTATAACCCTAACAAAAAGTTATCATCTACTCGCCTCGCATGTCATCCATCTCATCCATCGATCCTAGCAGTTTCCTCAAACCATCCTTTGATCAGAATCGAAGAAGAGTAGAAAAAAGAGATTGATCTTGTTAACACAGATACACCATGCCTGCAATAGCATCCTCCAGGACCTCATCAGCTGCGTTTCTTGTGGTCGGCATGCTCACCACTGGAGCTGCCAATTCCCTGTTGACTAAATGGCAGGTTCGTGTAGATACAACAATCATTACTCGACTGATTCTTACAAAACTTTCGTTGTCCTACATGACGGATCAGCTTTGTGTCTTCGGTTTAGTTGGAATGCTGATACAATTTTCTGCTCTTCTCTCTTTCAATGCTGCTCCCCGGCATCATAGGACATGGAATGGTGCGTACCTGAATGGCTGGTTGTAGAACTTGTAGATCTCGAGTGATTTGGATGCTCGATCAATTGATAGATTTTCGCCTTCTGTGTCCTCATATTTCCGCGACCATTCAGTGTCGAAAACTGTCAGAGCCCCAACCCAGCAGACCGGGTAGCGTTTGAGCAACCCGTATTTCAATCTCTCAGTTCGTCTCTCGGTCATTTCATAAGGTAGAAGTATCATGACCCTGATATCAACATTTTCGGTTTACAATCTATAGACATGTTTGCTGGAGAAAGTGAGCTCTTACTACTCTCCTTAGACTAATCTGAACCATTGTATATCATATCAATCTAATCACAACCTATCTATATCATCAAGTGCTCTGTCTGCTACCTATTCTATACAATTACCTGGTCAGCCCGATAAGTCCTTTCTCAGGTACCACCAGAGCCGTGCGCCTCTTTCAAAAGTTCGGCCGGAGATTCACTCCCGGCATCCGTACTGAGAGAGGCTATCAGGCGCTGTCCCAAGATGAACGCGAACGTCGGGAGGCTACTACTGCCGCAGGCATTGACGACGATGATGGCAACGGCGGCCAGCCGGGTCCATTCTTGGAATCGGAAGAAGCCGAAAAGGCCTTTTTTGGAACGTGGAGGATGCTTCTATTCTTCTTCCCTGCCTTTTGTGACATGACTGGTACTACTGTAAGATGTCAGCCTTAATATCGGATGTTTATTTGTGTTCTAGCTAATATGTTATCTTGTCATCCAAGAGCAGTTAATGAACGCTGGACTGATCTTGACACCGGTGTCGATCTACCAAATGACGAGAGGATCCCTCGTTTTGTTTGTTGGTGCTCTCAGTGTGATCTTCCTTCATCGTGAGATATCCTCTGATACAATTTATGTCATCTATTTGGACACCAAATAAAGCTTACCCGGCGTGCTCTTAAACAGGTCGTCTGCATCTATACCAATGGCTTTCCTTGGTCGGGGTCATGATCGGAGTAGCGCTTGTCGGCTTAAGTGGTTCCCTCAAGCCCTCAACCGATAACGGAGAGGGGATTACCCCACAAGACGAAGAGAATGGAGCTGCTGTGTTTGGAGGTATCCTCTTGATCCTCTTTGCTCAGGTCAGTCTCAGCTTTTCATCAACTAGAGCTGATTTATCAATACTGATATATATCTCGTCTTTCAGCTGTTCACCGCCACTCAGTTTGTTGTGGAAGAAAAGATTATGGCAACCCACTCAGTTCCTCCATTGGTGAGTAGATTCGAGTAAAATGAAGATTTTCTCTCTTTACTTCGTTTGTACTCACAGTCGCCAATGTCACCCAGCTTGCGGTTGGACTGGAAGGCTTTTTCGGCTTCATCGCAACCGCTATCGCCATGCCTATCCTACATATTTTGGTGAGATCTTCATTCATTTTCTTTATACGATCGTTTGTATGGTACCACTGTAATTGTCTTTTAGCTAAACCTTGAATCTAACACCTTTTTCAGTTTGCCGAAAAAAGTGACTACTTTGACGTCTACAAACTGTATCATCAGGTCACCGAGCATCGACTTGTTTGGGCGCTGTCGCTTTGCATGTACGTGAATTTTCATATGTCAACCAGTAATCGAATATGTCCTAGAACACTTCTTGTTTGTCTCCTGCAGCATGTTGTCCATCAGCTCCTTCAACTTTTTTGGACTCTCGGTCACTAAGCTGCTATCAGCTAACGCTCGTTCTACCGTACGTGCTTCTTCTTACTCGAGCTCAAAGATCGTTAAGCCATTCTGACTTGGTTTCCACTTCCGATCTGTCTCATTCAGATTGACACCTGTCGAACACTTCTCATTTGGGCTGTTTCCCTCGGAGTGGGTTGGGAACATCTTATCTTTCCCTCCACGATCCTTCAGCTCTCAGGGTTCGCTTTCCTCGTTTACTTCACTCTTGTATTCAACGGAATTATTCAGCCTCCTTTCGAGAGTCTCCAAGTCCCTCCTGAAGGGGAGATTGCTCTTCCAGGAGGCGACGATGAGCTTAGGGAGGAGGTTTTGGGTGTCACGGCAGAGTTGCCAGCGGAAGGACTGGCTGGCAGAGTTGGATTGGATGTGGTCGACGTCGAACAGCCGTCTGTCGAGAGCGCGACTAGATCGTGAGATATAGTTTTGAATAGTCACTTTTATGTATCCAACTCTTGTAGTTTGTTACGATGTTTTCAATATGGTCTTATCGGAGATTTTTGTTTCTCAGCCGTGCTCTTCTTGCTTTGGCACAGCCACAAGTGTTATCGTAGCGCGTCTATTCTTATTTCGGGGTGATAATAGCCGAACGAACATTTTTTCTTCATCCCCTTCCTTCTTCCTCTCTGATCATCACCATCATTGATATCGTTCGTTCCAACTTTTACCTGTTCTACAGATAAATTGAGCTGAATCTAAATTTGCTTTTTTTTCTTTGGAAACTTAATTGAAACCTAGATGTCCGCTCCTTCCGAGATCGCAAACCCTTCCGCTACGGCCGAGGTGCCTACGAGCGATGTCGCTCACTTGAAGTCCAAGATGGGTCTTCACCGTGCGGTCTTTCTTTATTCTACGATTTTTTTATGCATCCTTGGTTCTTGGACTCATGATATCTTTGTGTTCATGTGTATATGTATCAACTTGACGCCGTTCCCGCTGTGCTATCAGCCAACTTCCCTATCAAGGGCGTCACGTTCATTGACTTCTTGCCCATCCTCAGGGATCCCCAGGATTTCGAGATGCTCCTTACCCACTTCTTGAACCACATTTACACGGTCACCATGCCCAAGGCTGGCATCAAGAAAATCGATGCCATTGTCGGTCTAGATGCTCGTGGATTCCTCCTCGGGTGAGCTTCTTGCCGATCATTCTTACTTCCTTCGTTCCTTTGATTTTAAGGGTAGTGCAACCAAGGGACAGGAAGGGATCTGATTCTGGCAACTCATTCTTCTTCCTCTCTTTCTGGAACAAAAAAGACCCCCGCTCGCTCTTCGATTGGGATGCTCCTTTGTCCCTGTACGAAAGGCTAAGAAGCTTCCTGGCGCGTGCCACAAGGTGACTTACTCTCTCGAGTACGGAGAGGACGCTTTCGAGATTCAAGAAGGTTCCCTTCCAGAGGGAGCCAACGTGTTGGTGGTTGATGATTTGATCGCTACCGGTGGAAGTGCTTCCGCTGCTGGACAGTTGGTCAAGAAGGCCGGTGGAAAGACTATTGAGTATTTGTTTGTCGTCGGACGTGAGTTTGCTCTTATGTTCAAAACTTTGTTTTTATTCGGTTTATTGACACCAGTCAACATGTTCTATGTTGTTGTATTGTTGTTGTGTTTCTGCTTTCGAAACAGTTCCCTTCCTCAACGTTAGTCTTTGCTCATACGCGAGCTTTCGCTGTTTCACTGAACTGACTTTTCCTTATCTTTATGCCGAATATCAACAGGGAGACAAGAAGCTCGATGCTCCGTCCTACTGGATCGTCGAGGGAGAAGATTAAACGATCAAATTTCCTCCACCTTCATTCCTTCGCCTTTCTCGGCCCTCTTTTATATAGATCTTGAACGATTTGATAGACAAAAAAATGCTCGTTCTTTCTCTTGTTTTAAGAAAGCTAGAACATACCAAAATTTACCTTTCGGTCCCTATCGATCAGCTCTACTGCGTGTATATTTCATTTGAGAGAAAGACAGTCAAATGAGGAAAAGAGAAATAAACGAGTCATTCATTTCATATCGATTTACTGAGAATTTCATAGTCGACAGATTCATGATCAGGGAATTGGGATGGAGAGATTGGATCTATTTTGAACCTGTTCATGTTCCGAAACATATGATAAGTAATGAGAGAGAAGTTAGAATGAAATCGTTGGATGATGGCAGGACAGGACCAAAGCGTACCCGATTGCTTCGTAGAACGTGGTTGCTTTCGCGTTGGCTATTTTCCGATTCCATGGACAGGAAACGATATTCAAAAACGTCTTGGATCAATTAAGAGCAACGAGAGAGGTGAAGAGAGAAAAAAGACGGGGCCAAGCAGGAAGGACTTGTAGGACAGACCTTTCAAAAGAGTCAAAACCATCTTCCGCATACCCGTCTTTCTACCGATCTCTTCTGCGGCGTTCACAAGGTATCTTCCTAATCCTGATCGCTGGGATCCTGGATCAACAGAAAGTTCGTATCTGTAATACATGCCCAGTGTTGGTGTGAGTTTTAGACTAATCAGATCAAAGACAGTAGAATAACAAACATGTAAACAACGGGATCCAACTCATCATCCAATCTCTCCTCTTGGTCGAATCGAAACATGATATATCCCGCTATCTGTTTTGACTCTGAATCTCTCACGATCACATATCGCGATGATTTGTGGAACAATTCTTTTTTCTTTGAGCTTGGGTTCCAGCCGAAGGCAGAGTTTACGTAGCTGCGTGCATGCGTTGAAGAGTCCACCCTCACTCATATCAATCAGCTGAACGAGGATAGACATAAGGCGAAAGAAAAGAGGAGACACACAGCTGACGCATATTTGTAGAGAATATACCAAAGATATCATCTTGCTCTGCCTTCAAGAAAGGAGCTTTCCGGACGACAGTCTTGAATTTGTGTGGATCCTGATTCGGACTGGGCAAGGGAATCTCAGATATGTACTCTGATATCTCTACAGTCGAGAGCTAAAGAAGTGCGCGAATTTGTTTCCAGCCTTATGAATGTTCCCGAGCAAATCTAGTCGTCAGGTTGAGATGCGTACCTTCCCAGCTGAATCAACCAAGCTAGATGATGATGATGACGACGACGGGTCTTCTGGCGACATTCTCTTTGAACTGATCGTTGAGGGATTCTTTTGAGTCTGTTAAAGAACCAGATTGTGAGATATCGTAGATTGAAGATGACTACCGATAGTCACCCAAGTACTTACTCACCAGTTCCTCAGGCGCCACGGTGTGTATGATATATGTTCGTGTGCCATCACATTATGCTAGGACTGTCTCTGAGGAGGCAACGAAAACATATCACATCCCTTGCCATCCGACAGGAGAGGATACTGGAGCTCAAGAAAGAGTAGAACATGGTCTTGTAAAAAGAGAGAATTCTCCATCTTCTTCCTGATGATAAATGTCGAGCAAGTTTCCCAATCAATTCGTTATGCGCAGAATCAGTTCTGTAGTCCAACACACTTCCACGTACACCTATGCTCACACCAGCATGCAATGGAAGGAAAAGGTGAGAAACTGATATGCAATATGACACAAGAAGTGATACTTTCTTCTCATGACTCTCTCAAGAAGGATCAATAGGCGGAGTATCATGTTAATCAAAAAGTTCTTGGTTAGGGTTGGCTGAAGCTCAGGCTGACGACTTCTACTCTGATGATCCAGATGAGCTTTGATCATCATCATCATCATCATCTTCATCTTCATCTTCATCTTCATCTTCATCACCATCACCATCATCACTTCATCACTTCATCACCGTCATTGATAACAGCATTACTAGCATCGACATATGGTGTTTCTTTCTAGAGCCAGGGTGACCGTATCAGCTCGGTTTGCTTCTAGCCAAGGCCTCATCCGATCTCCAGCCAGTTTGATTTCTTCTAGATGTCTTTCCTCTTCTTTTCTCCGGTTCGCCAAACAGCAAAAGGAATCAGATGAGCGGTTGCCTGAATCGACGCTGACAACTGAGCAAAGCACAAAACCACATACGACAACCGATTTGAAGAAATATGCAAGTACACTGATCTTACCCAAGACAACCTTTCCACAAAGACCGAATGTCAAGACTCTCCGTGAGACTTTTGGAGAAAAGACAATGGGTGGATTATACAAATGGCAGGTCAGTTGCTACGCCAACGTCGGATGCGACATGTATGGGACAGTCATCCGTATTCATCACTATAGAATATTGATTCTTCCTGAGCTCATTCTAATTTATATAGAGAGAACACAACAAGGGAGGCAAAGAGTTTGTCTTTCTCGACGGTCCTCCTTATGCCAACGGAAACTTACACATGGGTAAGTCTCTTGTCCTACATGTCCTGTCCCCTATATCTGTTGATCCGAAAGTCTATCTCTCTGCCTTCAGGTCATTCCCTCAATAGAATCTTAAAAGATATTGCTAACCGACATGAGGTGCTCAAGGGATCAAGAGTTAATTATGTTCCTGGTTGGGATTGTCATGGACTTCCTATCGAGAACAAAGCTCTTCAAAAACTAGACGTATGTCCATTTCCTTTCAGGTTGTTTTTTCCGGATTAAGTCACTAAGATAAACACGTCATATGGTTCATGTAAATCCTTGAACAATAGAAAGACTTTCACGACCTAGCCCCGAGCGAGATCCGATCGGCCGCTAAAAGTTTGGCTGAAGAGTGCGTTCAAGTACAACGAGCAGAAATGGAGATGCTTGGCGTGATGGCCAATTGGAGTGAAGCAGGAACATATCGGACTTTAGACCATGAGTACGAGATCAGACAGCTCAAAGTCTTCAAAATGATGGTGGAAAACGGTCAGCTTTGTTTTTTCTTCCTCTGATTCTTATAGCTTAGTCAAATGCGCACTTGCCAACTGATAAAAGTTACTTTCAATGGTACAATTTCTGCATACAGGTTTAATCAAGACTCACCACCGACCATCTTACTATTCGCCTTCATCTCGAACGGCGCTAGCCGAGGCAGAGCTCAAATATGTGGAAGATCACGTCTCATTGAGCGCGTTTATCGGATTGAAACTCGTACAGGCTGGGTCAAAGTTAGAGAAAGTGCTCAAAGAAGGCCGGATCGACAACCCCGAAAACGTTTCATTACTTGTTTGGACGACAACACCTTGGAGCATGGCTAGCAACATGGTTTGTTTACTGATTCAGACTTTCTTCACAGCATGGCTCTCCTGCTCGTCCAGAGTTTGTATAGCCGTTCGTCGATCGATGTGTCTAAACATGCAATTTGTTTTTAATAGGCTGTCATGGTGAACACAGATATGGAGTACGCCTTAATTCGATACAAACCGACAGGACAACTATTAATCGCTGCTCAGGATCGACTCGAGAGTCTTTCCAAAGATTTGGGAGATAACACCAGCTCAACTGTAGAAGAGGTTTTTGAGACTTTGTCATCGTTCAATGGTGAGCATGACTCAACACACTCTCTTCACAAGAGGGAGATCTCTGTTCTCATCTGGATATCAAGTTAGATTGGAGGCTAATTAGCTCACTGATTGTGATCAACCTCCTCTTCCAATACAGGTGCTGATTTGTTAGACATCACCTATCAGCCCGTCTTTCCAAACACGCCCTCATCTGATAATGCCTCTTCGGATTCCACTCCACTGCGTATCATACCCTCTTCTCATGTGACATCCACAATTGGAACCGGTCTTGTTCATTGTGCGCCCGCTCACGGACACGAAGACTTTGTAACATTCAAGGAATATGCTGCTACCGATGGATTGTCTCATCCGGGAGATTTGGTTTGCCCGATTGACGCGGATGGCAAGTTTACAGATGACGTTCTAGAGAATAGACTTGTTGGAAAGATGGTGCTGGAAGAAGGGAATGAGATCATGGTGGACGTTTTAAAGGATAAAGGACTATTATTGAAGGCTAAAAAGTACACTCACAAGTACCCGTATGATTGGAAGACAAAGAAACCAGTCTTAATCAGGTTTGTTTTTCTTTGGTTTGTGTCTCTTTTGACATCGCTGTGACTGTATATATTGGATTGTTCCGTTGACATAAATCCGCTTCCATTGAATTCTGGTTCACAGGTCTAGCTCGCAATGGTTTGCCAGTCTTGAAAAAGTCAAAGGATTTGCTTTGGATGCTCTAGCAGACGTCGAGTTTGTTCCTGCAAGCTGTTAGTATCGATCAAACTATAATCTTTGCCTTAGATCGATTAATGTCATAGAGTATTCACCACATAGTCTCTTCCATTCGATACAGCCCGAAATCGACTACAAGCATTTGTCAGGTCTCGGTCTGAATGGTGCATCTCCCGACAACGTACCTGGGGAGTGCCCATCCCTGCCATTTATGATGAGTCCACCGACGAAGCTATCCTCACTTCCGAATCGGTCTCTCATATCATTGATGTCTTAAGCGAGAAAGGTTTATCCTACTGGTGGGATGCCCCCGTTGATGTGTTCCTTACGCCCGCCCTTCGAGAGTCTGGGAAGACTTTCCGCAAAGGAACGGACACGATGGACGTGTGGTTTGATAGCGGGTCCGCTTGGGCAAATGTTACCGATCGTTCGTCTAGTGGTCACGTAGCGGATGTCGTGTTGGAGGGAAGCGATCAACACCGAGGTTGGTTCCAGAGTTTACTCTTGACCTACCTTTCAGCGGATGCGCAGGTCATGAGCGGGCAAAGTAAACCCGTTGCTCCGTACAAGACAATTATCACACATGGAATGGTATTAGACGACTCGATGGAGAAGATGAGTAAGAGTGACGGGAACGTGATCAGTCCTGTTTCTATCCTGGACGGAACAGCCTTCACGAAAGATGGAAGTGGACCTAAGGTAGAGCTAAGCTTTGATTGTTTTCGTGATTTGCATAAATTGTTGCAGTCTTGTTGCTCACTACTCCTCTTGATTATCAAAGATCGGTCCTCAAGGAGCAGATGTACTTCGTCTCTGTGCGGCGGCGACTGATTATACTACGGATCTCTCGATAGGGAGATCGTCCATCGAGAAGGCCTCATCTCAGCTGCAACGATTTCGAGTACTTCTCAAGTTCTGTGTAGGAAATCTCCGAGCAGATACCCAGCCAATCAGTTCCTTCCCTCGAGAAAACCTCTCTGTGGTACGTTTATCTATTTTCCCGTCAACACGGCGGTTGTTTCTCTTCGCATTGACACGGGAAAGTCCTTCTTGTTCAGATCGATCGATATGTTCTGCATAGTCTATGGGAGTACAGTCATTCGGCTCTTTCTTCCTATACCGGCTTCAGCTATCACCAAGGTCAATATACCGTCCATCATTCTTCTGTTGTTGGCTTAAATGCATTGCTGTCTAATAAAAAAAAACATCTATTCACTTGCCTTTATTCATGAATCAAGTGGTCGAAAAAACGATCTTACTCCTCAATGATTTGTCGAGTGTCTACTTTGATGCGATCAAGGATGCCGTCTATGCAGATCTCATAGAAGAAGAGACTAGGCAAATCCACTTATCGATACTTAGAGAGGTCTGTCTTTTTTTTTTTGATCGACTCGAGACCACTTATCAGATTAATGTTGACTTTTCTCTCTATGATTCCTATGCAATCGAAATGGGGAACTGAACAGGTCGTCAATACTGTGTCTCAAGAGCTTGGTCCGATCCTCCCGTACTTGATTGAGGAACTTCATTCGCATCGACCTGATGTTAAAGATACAGACCGGTCATTTTTCGAGCGAAAGTGGCAAAAACCCGTAAGCCCAAAGCTTTTTCATACTGTTCCACTCCTTTCCAACCCTCTGTCTTGATGCTAATCAATTCAATGATTTATGTGAACTGTTTACCTATGCAAAGGACGAGTCCTGGAATGACGAGGAAGCAAAATCTACGATAGAAACTTTGGTAGAAATCAGGAAAGTCGTTCGATCGTTGGTCGACACCGGAAAAAAGGAAGGGTATGTAATATGCGATTTTATTTTGAAGCTCGTTCTTGGTCTGCTCCATGTACTTATCCGGAAACATTGATCTGACCCTGACGATTGTCTTCTCAGGAATCTGAGTTCTTCTCTCGAGGCTCATTTGGAATTCACATCAGCACCAAATGGATCTTTCCAAACTATCCTTCAGAAGAATCGTACGTCGTTCAAGCCTTTTTCAGTATCCCATCTCTACTTGTGTCAAAGACACATAAGTGTAACCCGAGACTGAATTCACGTAAAATAGGTGATGTGCTGGCTAGGTTGTTCGCAGTCTCGCACGTGACGCTTATGGCTCAACCTATAGATGAACCTCAAAGTTGGGAATACAGCAAGACAATCTCACCTGGTAAATCCCCATTGTTTGTTTTCTCCATTTTTTTCCGTCACTGATGCATAGCATTGTATCATTGTAACACATAAAGATTCAGAGGAACAATCTTCAACAAATGAATTATCTGTTCGGATTTTCCCCTCGTCCATGCACAAATGCCCCAGATGTTGGGTCTATTCCGCTCCTAGGGAGGACATGTTGTGTGTGAGATGTGAAACCGTCGTCAGGGCGGTTTAAGGATGATGCGATGGCGCGAAGATGATGGAAATGATGCTTGCTGGCTTTCTTGAGTGTGTCGTCAAGACCTCAAAACTCAGAATAGAGCAAATCTTCCTTTACAAAGCTAGACATGACATATAAGAACCACTGTGAAATTAACAAAATCACAACAAAGAACGAGAAGATACGATAAACAGAGCGATAAAACACGACAGCCATAAAGACCAAGAAAATAGGATACGACATATGCAAGGTTTTTACTGTCCAGACTTGTTCGCCTGATAATCAAACACAGTAAGACGACGAGAGAGGTCAGATTTGGCAAAGATTGAGTTTGTAATCATGGCTGATCGATATGAGTTAATCTAACAAAGAGTCATCGAAGAAGACAAACACTTACAAGCAAAGCCAAGAGTTGTGAGACATCGCCCGTCGGAATTGAGGCGGAGGTAGCAGAGGGTGGCGGTCCTCCATTTTGTCCTGCTTTGCTTCCCACAGGCGGCAGAGGACTGTACCCGCCTCCTGCAGCTGGTGTCGGGACTGGCGACACTGCTGATAGGCCTGAGCCCGGGGCCGGCGGTTGAAGCCGAGTTTGAGTTTGTTGAAGAAGCGCAAGAATTCCGGGATTAACACTCATTCCTCCTCCAGTCAACGGTGTAGTAGAGGAAGAAGCCGAAGAGGGAGGCGGGAGACCAGCGCTTAGCGGAGGATTTCGAGGATCAGAGGCGGCTGTTCGAGGATCGGTAGCAGGCGGAGGGTATGACGATGCTGGGGGTACTTGCTGATGAGGAGGCGTGGGTTGGTAGCCTATGGAAGACTGGCCGTACCCGTATGGTGTAGACCCGGGCATTGTGTTTGGATTGGCATAATACTGAGTGGGGGGAGGGATAGAGGCATTATAGGGAGCGGCAGCAGGCTGGCCAGCATAAGCCGCATAAGGGCTGCCGGCTGGACCCGAAGCGGATGCGGAGGATGCAGGAGCCTGAGCCGGAGAAGCACCTCCGCCGCTGTACGAGCTGAGGAGCTGTTGGACCTTTTTGGCTGCTTCCAATCGCTCATCTACAGGCTATAAAAGTTTGAAACAGGTCAGAGATGAACAGAGGTTTTGATAACAAACTAGAGGTTGATACTTACAGGAGGAGGACCAGGTCGACTATAAGGCGCGGTAGTAGGAGGAGGAACTCCAGCAGGAGGAGGTCCTGCGTATGATGATCCTCCTTGATAAGTTCCTTCCTGATATCCCCCGTAGTCTGTTTTTTAAGCCACACAATTAGCATATGTGTTGATACTGAAGGAGGAATCTGCCAGGAAAAGAAACTTACCCCTTCCCTCGTATCGGCCCCGATCTGCGCGGTACCCTTCCTCATATCCACCTCCGTAACTGCCCCCTCGTCCTCCACGATAAGCAGACGCTCCGCCTCTTCCTCGCCCGTATGCAAGTCCGTCACCCCCTCGGGAGTAATCATCATATCCTCCTCGTCTAGACGGACTTCGGCTTCGCTCTCTGCTGTAGCCTTCTCGACCGTCTCGACCGTAGTAGCCATCTCCAGCACCGGTACCACCCGATCGATTGTCATAGGCTGCCTCATAGCCGTCTCGGCTGTCTTCGTAACCGCCGCTGTAGCCACCTCTTCCTCGACCACGGCCTCGACCTCGGTAGGTATCGTTGTATCCACCACGGGAGTGACTTTCGTAACCTCGGTCATCCTGATAATCGGATCGGTAATCATCCTCGTATCGACCGTAACCACCTCTGCCTCGGGTTCCTCGGACGCCCCGGCCTCGACCTCGGTTTCGGCTCAAGTCTCGAGAACTCAACGTTGGGTGTTGGCTATGTTTTCAAGTAGAGGGAAATAAAAGAACAATTTTTTTTGGAAGATAAGCTTCACGTTGTGCTTAGCGGAGTCGAGACATAAACAACTTCACATACAGATCGTCGGGTAGAGGCACAGCAGGAACATCCCAAACATACTTGATCTCCAGTGTACCATCTAAAAAGATTGACCGATCAAGCTTTTCTTTGGCGGCTCGGACCGACTGAAGAGAGAGAAGAAACATGACTATAAGAAACAATGATAGATAGAGAGCACGAAGCAACTTTCACTCACTCTGCTGTCGTAGAATTCCACTAGTCGATCCCTACAAAACACCAAATGAAGAGATTGAGAAGAGAGAGTAAGCGCAAATACCGCGGCTACTTCATCCATCGAGTGAGAGAAGGATAGAGCGAGAATAACAACATACTCAGGGATGGTGTCATGAGGTTTGATGTTTTTTACTTCTCCGACTTCTCCAAAAACTTTCCTCAACTCGATGTCATCAATACCCCGGTTGCTTGGAGAGGCGATCAGAGCAATGTGTAGAGAACCCTACATATGGCCGACAGATGAGAACACACAGCAGGTATGTTAAGAGTATCCAGTACAAAGCTATATATACATATATCACATACCTGGTTCTTGTCAGCATCACAGGCGCCACTCGATTCGTCTGGCCTGGGAAGAGAATAGTGAACATCAATCTGTGATCAAAATCAAGAGAAAAGTCAGTCAGAGGAACCGAGACGGCGATAAGAATGACTTCAGAAGAGATCATAGAATCGGCCTGAACAAACCGAGCGACCTGCAATCTCTGTGCCTTGCATGGCCTCCTTCGCTTGCTCGGAAGCTCGGACATCATACTATAGAGAGAGGAATACAAAGTCAACAAGTGTGTTGTGTCATAAGCATATCAAAGAAAAGAGGACACACAAATGTGACAAAGATCATTCCTCGGTTAGTGATCAAGTCAAAAAACGTCTTGACTTCTCCAAACGCCTCAAATGATCTTCTAATCTCATCAGCCAATGCATCGTACTATCAGACGTGTCGATAACGAGAAATTAATTGCAATTGTATCAGAAGAGCTTGTTGACACAGGTAACAGACGCGTTGAATGGCGTTGGGCTCACAGAGATGTTTCGGATGAATAACGTTCTGCAGGGTCTTTCTCTGTTGACTCTTTCAGCGATCAAAGAGTCGTGCTCGGCATCATCTTGCTCTAGTGAATGAGAAGAAACGATCCGTCGACCACCTCGTCCTCGGTCTATGAGAAATCAATACGGATGAACTCGAATCAGCTTAACCTTCCTTGTAGTGATTTCACTCTTTTTGGGTCCTCTCCTCTTCAGTTTGATTCTTCTTCTAAGCTGATCCTCTCTCTGTCGGTCTGTCGTAATGATCTGCTTTCCTAGTGTCGGACTCTTCCATGGGCGGTTAAACGAATCTTCCTTCACGTAGCTCACTGATCTATCGATTTCCTTCCACTCTATCTTCACAAAGTCCTTCCTTAACCTCAACATGACTATGGCGTCGTTTAGTTCGCTTGTTGAATAGATCATCTAAAGATGTATGTATGCGCGCACGTATGGTGGACGCGTGTGCATATGGTTTTTCTTCTTCTTTTCTTTTCCCTTCTAACCGAGTCGAAGGGTACAGTAAAAGAGTCATAGGAGAAGTGGGAGGTGGACATCCAAAGGTGTGATCCCGAAACAAAGCAAAGAGAGAGGCCGAAAAGAAGTAGAAAGAAAAAGAGGAGGGACCGTGACAAAGTCTGAAAGGGGTACCGTAGAATAGCTCACCAGAAAACCCTCCTCGATCTCCACCTCTGCCTCTAAATCCGCCTCTACCTCTATAACTGTCTGATTGGAAACCTCCCTCACGAGCGTTATAGCCTGAATGGTAGCCACCTTCTCCGCTCTGTAATGCTGACTGATCATGATATGTATCTTGTGGTGGCGGACCAGAAGCGTGCTGGGTGGAAGCCGGATCCTGGTAGTACTGATTAGCAGGCACAGGAGGCGGGTAAGCTCCCTGAGCATAAGACCCTACAGACTGATAAGGTTGATATGGATCGGCTGTATAACCAGTACCGCTCATAACAGGAGGAGTACTGTAGGGATCGGTTTGGTAGGATGATTGTTGCTGTTGGCCTTGCATAGCTAAATATCTGCCTTCTCTTTTATTCTTTTTTTCTTCTTCCAAAAGGTGAAAATCCTTCAAGCCTTTCTTATATCAGAACTCGAAACGAACTCTTTCTTGTTCTTTCTGTCTGTGTGCGTGTATGCCTGCGGATGAGAAAGTGAAAGGAGAAGACAAGAGAGATGATGGTCGTCGTCGTCGTCGTCGTAGTAGAGAAGAACGAAGATGGCGTTGATGGGTTGAACAGAAAAAAACGTGACTGTACCTGAGATTTGAAACTCCGTTGGTGCCTGAAATCAATCTGTGCCTGCTCACTTTGCGGACGGTCCGTGCGCTGCTAGTTGAAATGTGATCCTTAGAAACTCCATACGACCACACCTACATCCTATCCGTCAACGAATCTAGCACCTCGACACATCGGCACCTCAGCAACAACACACACATTTACAAGATGTCTCGTCTACAGGCATCCCTCCGGGTGGCAACTAGACGTTCATCCCCGTCGCCATTTGTGGCTGCTGCCGCTTGTCGTATTTTTTTCTCGCCTTCCCTCAACGCCTATTCCACCAGCTCCGGGTCATCCCCTTCAGATGCTCCGTCCCAGGAGCCTCTTCCGGAACGCATTACTGAAGAGAAAGCTCCAAAGCCTGTTGAAGATGAACCCTATTCATTTCCTTATCATCTTCCTTTCAAGGTACATCTTCTCATCTGTCTCTGACTTTGTAAATTATAATCTAATTCCGATCGCGTTAGCTGATTTTCATCATTTTTTTTTTGTTCTTTTCATCCCTCTCTTCGTTCTTCCGAACCTCGCATCAAATCGATAGGGCTCCCGAGTCGATCCTCCTACGATCATTCCTGGAAAAGAGACAAGGCCTACTTGGGACCCCAAGATGCCCGAGCACGGAAAGTTCACTGCTGAAAATGCCTGGGTGTCGACTATCCCTCTCAAAGTTAGATATAGGACCGCTCGAAAGATCGATCGACTGCAGCCTGGGGAGGACCTTCCAATTCTCAATGACCCTCAGCTGAAGCAATGGTGGGAAGACCGAATGAAAGGAAAGCTACCAACCAACCCCACCACACCAGAACAAGTCAGGGAAAGTCAACTTGCGTGGAGACAGGCTAAGGTCGTAAAAAGACAACGGATTCGCGGTCAGATCAAGGTCAAAGATAAAAAGACTGGAGATTGGGTAGGTCAACTTTCATGCCGTCTTTAAAAAACTGATTATCTTCTGTCAGGTGTTTTCTACCTTTCAAACTACTTCCTTTGTCCAATACTAACAACGTTCTTTGCGTGTCTATACAGACTAACAAGGTGGTCGGACAGCGCATATACCTTCCAAACATCGTTTTCCGTCTGATCCCTAACCATACGCCCTTTATTCGACCCAAAGGCCGAAAGACTGCTCCGATTGCAATGGAACCCTACAACCCTTACATCGCAACCTTCCGAGTGCCCAAAGCAATCACGAAGCAGGATATCACATCCTACCTAAAGGCGGTCTACAACCTGGATACCACATTTGTCCGCACAGCTGTGTCAAACGCGCCTCGGGTTCGAAGCCGGACTGGTCGATGGCTCTCGGGCCGGAGTAGATTCAATTTCAAACGGGCTGTCGTTGGACTGACCAAACCGTTCCACTACCCGAACGATCCGGACAACATGACTCCGGCAGCCAAGGCTGAGTACGACAATGATTTGAATGAGCGGTTCTACAAGAACTTGATCGATGAAAACGAGGCACGATTCAGGCTCAGGGGGATGCACAACAAGCATTGGGGTGGAGGTAACCCTAAGAGTCTTCCGTGCGTATATGTCTCCCTTCTATCAACGAACCTCAAATACCTTCGTTTACTGACGTGTTGGGCAATCTTTTTGACGCTACTTCTTTTCGTATATGTAGTAAGTTGTTTGGTCGAATCGCGGAGCGCAGAACGGCTAGGGAGAACCTTCTCAGAGAAGAAGTTGCTCGAGCGAAGAGAGAGGAGGCTGAGGAGAGTTTCTGAGTTCGAGATATGGTTAGATACCGTAAAAAGAGAATATGAAATGGACGACATATGCTGTTTCGTATCATAGGTAATCGATCAGTCTTTGGTTTGAGAGTGAATCCAATTGAAAGTACGAACAAATTGAGAACAGTCAGGCATTGAATAAAAAGATAAAGAAGATACAAAGGAAAGCCTACCGCAAAAGATCTGTAATCTGAGTATTTTGATAGTAAAATGTTTATCACAAAATCATCAAATCTATATTGAGTCGACCGTCGCAAACTACATTATCATCAACCACATCCCATCAACACCGACTTTGATCACCCATCCATTACTTTGCCCGATTCCTTCATAATGCCTGCTCGTAAAGCAGCTGATAAAGCCAAAAAGTCTACTGCCTCTACTCGAAGCAGTCGGTCCAAAAAACCATCCCCTCCCCCAGATGCAGAAACCGAGACAGAAGTCACCGGGATTCTCGACACTGTTTCCAATGCCGTGCACGCCGTGACGGACTTGGTAACTGATGTAGTTGATACCGTCTCTGACAACGTTCATGCGGTTCAAAAGGCTTTCGGAGACTTCGAGTCGGCAGAAATTCCTTCAGTTGAGACGATGGCCGATGCGGTAGAGGATGCGGTGGAGAAAGTACAGGATGTAACGGGAACCGTTGGAAATGATGTCACCCAAGGAACTGAGCCAACTCTGGCAAAAGAGGATGAGATGAAGACGCTCACAAAGGACAATGGGAAGAAGAAGGAGGTCGAAGCTGAGGCCGAGTCAAGTGAGGTACCTAAAAAGGCTGCCTTGTCGATGGAGGAACGACAGCAAAAGATGAGAGAGCTTCGAAAAAAGATGGTTCGTTCAGTTCCTCGTCGTTATATCGTTGGTAGTTGGTCTATCTTGGCTGGTTATTGCCCATCTAATCAGCTGGTTTCTGCTTTTTTTTGAACATGTCATGCTTCCTCTTTATGCTTCCAACATATCGCCCTGGTCGTTTTTCCTCGATCCTAAACCTAACTTTCTCTCCAGAACGCGTCAACTGCCGCTAACCGAAAGGACTTGATCTCTGAGCATCAGCGAAACAAGACAACTGCTCGCGAGCTTGCCAGTTTGGAAAAGAAAAAGCGGTTGGCAGAGACTCTTCGAGAACAGGCCGATGCAGAAGAGCTGGGAGAGGATACCGAGCGAAACAAGAACTGGTCGTATAGTATCGAAGATAACGATCGCTGGGAGAAAAAGTTGGAGGAAAAGAGAGCTCAAACGAACGATGGTTTCGTCGGTGGGTCTCTGTCTCAACTTTTACTCAGCCGTACTTAGTCTCGAAAAGTCGTCCTGAGTTTTACGTGTCCTCCTGTTGCTGATCTTCACTTTAAACATAAAAATCTACAATCATATAGATAACGCTCACTCCGCTCATCGAGTGTACGAGAAGGCCACCGCCGGTTTCAAGCCTGATCTCCAAACTTACAACTATCAAAAAGAACAGGCTCTTGGTCTTCCAGCTGGAACGCTTACTCACCCAAACACGTCCTCCTCGAAGGCTTTGGCGAGAATGAAGCCGATGACGAGTGACGATCTCTATAGGGATGCAAATGGGTTGAACTATGCGGACAACAAGCCGAGTGAGGACGCAGTGGATCGAGTCGTTCAGAACTTGAACAAGACGTACATATCTTTCTGTCTTTCCTTTCCTGTTTGACTACGCTTCTTGTCGCGCTTCCAGGACTGATACCTTGTCTTTTGCCCTCTTGATTCATCAGGATGGAGCTTCGAAAGAGTAACTCGCGTAAGCGGGCTAACGACGAAGATGGAGATGTCACTTACATCAACGACGCTAACAAGGTGTTCAATAAGAAGGTCCGCTTCTTTGCTTTCCAAATCTCAGCGAGGTTGGGTTCTCACAAAATTGGACATTTTGCTCATGTATTGATCTTCTCAAACAAACATATATCTAGATTAATCGATATTACGACAAATACACCAAAGAGATGTACGTTCTCATCCTCATATTCTAATAGATCCATCGCTCAACTGATCTGAAGCGATTACTATTCTTTTCGACTCATAGCCGTGCAAACTTCGAGCGAGGAACTGCTCTCTGATACACTTGTAAAAAGACTGCTTCGCCTCCTCGTCTCATTTTCTCAACGATGTATCATCTTCCATGTCCGATTTTGGCCTTTTGCCACGATATTCTTCTTGTGTATCATCATCAACCCCTCTCCGTCTTTTCTATACATTTTTTCCTCATCTCTAGAATACGATGATCTCCTCTCGAGTTCGAAGGCTTTGTTGCGAGGAAGATATTTATCATCAACTATACGATAGGCGAAACAGATTAATTCGACACGTGTTTTGAACGTTTCGCTTGAACGGTCAACTATCATCTTGTTACACCAACACATTGATACCTATCAACCTCATTTATTGATACTCTCTGGAGGCTCAACTTCCTCCTATCTATTCTTCTTTGACTCTATCATATCAGTTGTTGTCTTTTCAAGCTGTCATGGAATGTCAATCACTCTTTCCGAAAACCTCGGAACCAGCTGCCACCAATATCGATGTTGTCGTTGACCGATTAGCTTGCTTGATTGTCTCTCATGCGGCCCTCTCTCCGGCCTCGCCTACATCCCTTCTCCTTTCCTCGACTTTACACTCCATATTGGCGTTCAGATCGAGATACATCTCAAGCTCTACTCCAGCCAACCATCTGGGACGATACTTGTATGCTCAATGCTTACTGGCATCAGGGGCGCCCTACTCAGCTTGGAACCTTGTTAGAGAAGAGGCTGAACTTGGGGAGGTCGAGTTGGCAGAACTCGGTGCAAAAGCCTGTGAACAAATCGGTCGGTTCAGAGATGGATCTTGGCTCTTAGAGGTTGCGTCTGAGAAACGTCAAGTTAGGGAAGCCGAGGGAATCTGCTCATCATGTAAGTCCTCTTTGATACGACTGATCTTTGTAAGGTTTCTAATCTTACTGCCCAAACTAACAACAACTGTTCGCGTTTTGTGGTCGATGTTGAAAAGCTGTAAGACCTCCTGTAATCGCTCCGTCGGACACTCAACGAGAAGCGGCGAGATATTGCTTGAAAGCTTCGCTATCATTGAGAGGCAACGAACCGGATCGAGCTGGACAGGCTTACCTCACAGCTCTCGAACTGGATCCTTTCTGCTGGGAGGCCTTTCACGGTCTCTGCCGACTTGGTGAGTTCCTTCTTTGTTCACCTCAGATCAGCAGTTAATAGGAGGACAGATCAAAGAAACCAACATATCAAAACATCGATTGATTTACAGGATATGTGTTCCCCGAGACCGACGTATTTCCTAGTTTACAACAGCTCCCGACTTCTTCATCTCAATCGTCATTGCCTGCTTCGGCGAACGTCTCTGCTCCCCTTCAGTCTGTGAATTCACATGCAGCTCTAAACCGATCGATACCAACCACTATGTCTCTCCCTCTGCACCCATCAAATGCCGTCAACCAACTACCAGCACAAACTTCAAATTCGGATACAAATTCAGGGGCAACGCCTGACTGGGGTTATCAGACTGTAAACGGTAATGGATATCCTGGGGGATTGATCAAAAAACATCTTTTCCCGAGTCATGTCGCGGAAGGAAATAGAACGGGCATGGGATTCTTTACGCCCGAGGCTGCAGGTCCAGCAGTTAGAATCTCTCGACCTCCTGTCGCCTCTTGGTTGGTCGGCGGACCTCCGGGAGTTCAAAGTCCGGACTCTTCAATATCTTCCTTCCACCAACCTACTCATCGAGCGCATCATCAACAACTCAGTTCTCTGAGCCAGCCAACTGGTTACCATTCATCCAGTTTAGCGCAAACTCCAGTGACAGCGGTTTCATCCTCATACCCCCCTCTCCCAACGGCTGGACCTTCCATTCCGGCATGGCTATCAACAGCTTCCTCAACAATCGCGACGCCTGTGAACGGAGATGGGTTTCCTCAGATTACAACAAATAACAGTGAATTAGATACTATGCTGGGCACCGGAAAGTTGCCTATGAAACGACCGCGGGGAGGTCGAGGCACCATTTTGGAGCCAACAGCTGAAGACTCACCTACGGAACAACTAGGGATGAAGGTCGGTCGTCTCTACTATATCATCAATCATCTGTTGACGGTTGAGCACGTCTACTAGATTTGCCATAGTATCAGCGCTTGACAAAATCTTATTTTACAACTAATTTTCTCTCGGCCAAATGCACAGTCGCGAAGTCGGACAAATTCCATCGAGAGTAACAATCAAGCTGGAATCGCAAGGAGAAGTAGTAGATTAAATCAAGTCTCAGGGTCAGGACTCATTGCGGACCGAAAACCAAAAGTAGGCCTGTTCTGGAAGTCTTCGCAATGTTCTGATCAACGATTGCCAAGCTGATGTTTCTGGCACTCATTTCAATAGAATCTCCCTAAACGCCGTCAAAAATCTAATCCTTTATCTCCAGCAGCCTCCGATACTTCAGCAACCGACCAGCCTCAGTCTCCTCAGCCACCCATATCTAGATCGTCATTGCCTCCTTCTCTGTCCGACGTCATGTCTGGGCCTTCTTCGGCCGAACTCTTGAGGGCTGATAATTACATCCTTCAAGTCTTGCGTTTGTTTGGCTTAGCTAACATGTATATGAGTGTGTACAAGTGCAAGGATGCGCTGGATTTGCTGGATGCTCTGCCGGATGAGGTCTCCTATTTGAATGCAGATGTCCGTGCGATGGTAGGGAGGTGCTACTTTGAACAAGTTGAATATGTTAAGGTTAGTCGATATCTTGAAGCGAGATTAATAAATGCCGTTATAAGTTGTTCAACCTTTTTTGGCTTTATCATATTCTGTGGACTGTAACTACATCAGGCCAAACGAGCTTTCCTCGAATGCCGGAATCTTGATCCCTATCGTCTACGTGACATGGACCTATTCTCGACTCTCCTTTGGCATCTCAATGACGAGACAATGCTCTCTTTCCTCTCTCAAGAATTAATCTCAATTAATTCAACCTCTCCAGAAGCTTGGATTGTCACAGGGAATGCATTTTCTCTCCAGAAAGAGCATGATGAGGCAATGAGATGCTTCCGACGAGCTAGCAGTCTTGATCCGAGGTGCGCGTACGCATACTCGTTGAGTGGACACGAAGCAATAAGTATGGAAGAATTTGATAGAGGCATCGCGTTCTTCCAAATGGCTCTCAGAATTGATAGACGACATTTTCAAGCTTGGTCAGTAAATTCGTATCTAGCATCCATTATTTGTATTGTTATTTTTAGTATGATCTGAAAGATGGGTTTCCACTTTTGGTTTTGAAACTGCTGGCCGCAGGTATGGACTAGGAACCGCTTATACGTGCAAGAACAAGCTTCGCCAAGCAGAATATCATTTCCGTCAGGCGATCGAGATCAGTCCATCCAATGCAGTTTTGCTAGTGTGTGTTGGCCAAGTAAGAGCTGTTTTTCTCTTTCGTTTGATCTTGTACCTGTCTCTGAGTTCTCACACGAAATTTGTTATCTTTCTAGGTCTTGGAGAAAAGGGGTGAGAAAGAGGAGGCTCTCAAAGTCTTTGAAAGAGCGTTTGAAATCGCGCCCGATAGTCCCATGGTTGGGTTCAGGCGCGCAAAGGCGATGGTTGGGCTTGGCCATATCATGGTGCGTTCCAACCCGTTTTTGATCCTTCAGTATATCCTCCTCTGAAAACTAACTGGTTCTGTTGGGTTGTTGTTGACATCCAGCCTGCTCTGGCGGCTCTTAAGAAACTAGTCATGAAGACACCTAACGAGTTTAATATACACTTCCTTCTTGGGAAGCTCTATAAACAGATCAACGACCACGCGAGTTCGATGAAGAGCTTTGCGTACGCTTTAGATCTTGATCCTAAAATGAGTAGCGCCATAAAAGCGGCTCAAGCACCAGGAAGGGGTGATGATGATGAACAGGAGGAGGGTGATGAGGTAGAAAGAGATACTTGATGAAGTGAGCTAGTACAGCTCATGTCCATACTCAGATATACATATATATATATATAACTTCTAGAGCGAACAAACGTAACAAGAGAGAAACAAAGCACATAATCGGAGGGAGATAAAAAAAAAGTTGTTGTTTTTTGGTCGCGTCTGCTTGAAGAAGATGATGAATACAACTTCTTTTTCTCTCCTTTCGTCAACTCATTTTCCTCGTACCAACGCGTCATTCCTTTCTATTCGGCCTAATCTAGATCCAGGATTCTAAACCTTTATTGATAGACCACCGTTCGACGAATACTTCCAGATCTTGGCCTGATTAATCACTGGCCAATCTGTCTGCAAAATGTCTCATTCACACTTGAATCATCAATTACACGACGAGGAAGACGACGACGACGACGACGACGACAGATCCAATGCATATTACGAGGAAGGAGATGAAGAAGGCTATTCAGACGAAGTTCACGTGAGTCTTAGTTGAATCCTCTCAAGATACATGTATATCATGGCTGGGTTTGACTCCTGGGGAAGGATATATACTAACTTAGTGTTTCTCGCCATCTGTCAGAGCTCAGTATCTATTGACTCAAACATCGACTTTTCCATAAATTATGCCTTGTAGGTTTTCCCGAGCTTAATTCACCCAGCTATCTTAGACTGCTGAATTTATCTTCCTTGTGTTACAGAAACAATTTCGTTGCTACGGTAGAAGGTCAAGCGAACGTCACGAGAAATGATGCTTTACATCTCAGAGACGACTCAAACGCTTACTGGTGGCTGGTCCAAGTCCTGAAGGACAACCAGATTGGCTACATTCCAGCGGAATTAATCGAGACCCCATTTGAACGGCTGGCTAGGCTGAATCAACACAAAAACATATACGTGAGTCCTCCATTGCTTATCACCTTAGAGTCATAGGAGTTCCGTGATTATTGAAATTGTAACTCGGGGTGTATTTAGCTCGCTGCATCGACGGCTGATGAACAAGCCCAGGGATCTAGACTCCAACTTCGGAATCACTCGCCCTCCGCTGTGTCGCGCTCATCATCTGAAGCGTCAAGAATATCAAAATCTCCAGAAGGCATCAAGTTTGCTGAACCAACTTATGTGGATCATCCCGGGTTTCAAAAAGAGTGGGACGACGACGACGACGACAACGAAGATGATGACGAAGAGGAAGAGGAGGAAGAGGAGGAGGAAGAGAGCGATGAACAAACGGAAGGTGAAGAGATGGAGACAAATGAGTATTCCGATGAGGGAGAAGCTACTCAAGATTCTGGGAACATAGGAGATTCAATAGTCGAGGGACATGGCCTCAGCTATCAGGAAAGGATGTTGATGGACGACGAAATATCATCCAGCGATCATCGGCATGAAGCGATCAAAAACATGATGATGGAGCCAGATGATGGGATGAGCTGGGATGACCATTCGGCCGCAGATGCCAGCTCTGGTCTAGCCCTTTCCGCCCCCATCTACGCGGCTGATAACCCCAATCGATCTTTCTCGTCAACCAACACCCATGAATCACCCATTCCATCCAACTCTGGCTCATCTGTTACTGGGACCAGTCTTCAAACTTCGCTCTCCCGACAAACTTCTGCTACAAGCATACGCTCGGAACAATCTCCTACGAGCAAACGCATCCTCCTTCCGTCAGAACAGATAGCCGTGTCCAACACTGCCCATCAGGCAAAAATTGCCGAAATTAATCACCCCTACTATCCGAACCTCTCGTCTTCTCCTCAGCAACCCTCTTCTCAGCATCCTACTTCAACAGATGACTTCTTGGAACAAGTCCTGGAAAACGGAGAGACTCGCAAAATCCATGCTACTCCTCGGTTAGCTCGTGTAGAGGGCCCTCCCAGGTTCTATCCCAGTGGATCAGATACCAATCTTCAAGATGTTTCATCGAGTCCAGGCAGGAGGCGCGCCGTCGAGAGTTCGAACCGATATGGAGACGAATCTCCTGATGAAGAAGACGGTAAGGAATCCGCGGATCATGGTTCTCTAAGCGAGGGGGAGAATGGCAAAAATGCGTCCAGAAAAATCAAGCGTTCGGACAGCGAGGAGGGAATGAAGAAGAAGACTGGAGGTGTCTTCGTCAATTTCTTCAAAAAGAAAGACAAAAAGGATCGAGGTATTAGTTCTTCGACCGTTGTCTCTCCTGGATCCGATGGCATGAGTTCAGTCGATGCACGGTCTTCTTCGGATGAAACCAGCAACAAGTCTCCGGGGGGAACGCCTCAACTCGAAAATGCTTTCTCGCCGGTAGAAAGTCCAGCATCAACTGACTTAGAAAAGTCCAAGCGTGATGTCAAGACACCTCCTTCTATCCTTGGTAGCCCGAGTCCAGCTGTTTCTCCTCTCGCACTTCGCTTACAGCAAAAAGACCAAGAACAACAAGCTATGTATCAAAAATACTTGACTTCTAGCTCAAAGATCTCCGTTGATCAGGGCCCTGCTACAAGCTCTTACGGAACACAAGCAGCTGCAACAATTGCTCAGTCATTTTCAAGCCATCGCAATGCTCGGGCATCCACCAATGCACATCCTCGTCCAGGAAGCTTATTAATCTCTCCCACAGCCGGGTCCACTAGTTCTCTGTCGAGAAACGATGGATCAGGTGGTTCGCAGATGCTTTCGGTCCTCCGAGTATTTGCTGGTCAAGAAATCAATTCTGACTCAACATTCAAGACCGTTCTGCTCAACGATACCACTACTACTTCTGAACTCCTTCTTCAAGCAATGCAGAGATTCCGTCTGAAATCGCTAAAGGCGACTGAACAATATATATTGAGCATCAAAGAGATTGATGGCAAAGAGATTGTTCTCAACTCCGAAGATCATCCATTGAAAACCTTCAATCGTCTTCAAGAGGAAGATGAGTCTCTCGTCGTCCCTAGAGTTCGACGCGGATCCGTCGGATCTATATCTTCCGTATCTTCCAACCTATCACTTCATCCAGCAATTGCTCGTTTGGGAGATTATAGTGATGACTCTCAAGTCAAAATTTATTTGAACAAAAGTAGAACAACCGAGTCTGTATCTACAAACAGTATCATCCCCATCGTCGACTCACTTTCTCAGGAGCCTTTGTCGGCATTTGCTGGATCTATGCCGAGTAGTCGATTCACCCTTCAAATCGCCATACACGTTCCGGATCTTCCCGAAAACATGGTGTTTGACCCAAACTCTGAAGCAATTTTGTCCCGGTCGGAGATGAGGAAGCAGATGTCTATTCCCTCTTCCTCTCCTCCACCCTCATCATCTGATGTACTTCGGGGAGATAGAAAACGATACATTTCACTTCCCACCAATACCACAGTTGCCGAAGCAATCGAAGTTGCTCTAGAGAGATTTGGGATTGCTGACGGTGTGGTAGACGGAGGTGACGACGTAGAAGACAAACTGAGCAAGAGAAGAAGTCAAACTAGGATTAGATATAAATTGGCCATCAAGATGCCTGGACAGGATAAAGGTATTTTGATTGTCTCTCTTCTATCGTGGGATTGGCGTTGATTGAGCTGATGATATGCTTGAATGCTTGATTCCATCTCAGAATTTGCTCTTAGTCCGTCTGCCAGAGTCATCAATCACTATAACGTCCCACCGAGTTTGAAATCTCTTCCAGTGATGGATTCTCGTGAGCGACGACGCTCAAGAGAATTTTCCCTAGCTACTGCAGAAGACCTCCTTTCAACGGATCCTGTCTTCATTCTTCGTCGTGCCCAAAAGCCAAATAGTTCATCTATATCACAGAGGCGCTCTCGAAGTTCGGTCATTTTGGAGACCGATTCTGATGGACATGTCAGGAAGGCAAGTCTCGATAGCCGGAGTGGTGATCATAGCCGGTTCAGTCCAGCCTCAACCTCATCGGCGTATGAACTCTCGCCTCAAGTGTCTCCTATAGCCACTCAGTTCCTTGCACCACCACTTTCGATTCAAGAGACCATCACCGCTCAACGTGCTGCGTCAAAGGCTAGTCAATTTGCAGTCCTGTCTGCATCAGCCAACACGTCCCTTGGAGTGGACGTCGTTATTGCCAATAAGGGAACCATTCGCTCATCTCGTTCATTAACTGGTGTGGAAGGATCTGAAACAATCCGTTATTCTTACATAGAGCCTGATGGTGCCACCGAATATGATATCAGCGAGTTGGTCGAGCAGGAATGGACGCCTTCAGAAACCAAACCATTCACTGTTGAACCTCAATCGAACGCTTCGCATAGGGCAGTTTCGCCTTTCATTGAGGATGTCCTCGAAGTCGCCCTCGATCGACCCCGAAATTCGATTGACGCGGATTCGATAGCTGATGCCGGATTGGACAAAAAGATTGACCGAGTGTTACAGAAAGTTTGGGACGGATCTGTCAGACCTATTGTATCTAGCCGGCCACCGTTGGCCTCAGTGCCATCTGACTTTGCTCTAGGACCGGTGGCAAACCGAGAATTAGCTTCTCCCAAGACCGAAGCACCTCATAGGCCTATCATCTCCTCGTCAGCTCCTGATCGAGATCAGATACCTAGTGAGGGTAACATGCGTTCAGCTCAGACTTCCCCTATTCTTGATTCAAAAACCATCATTTCGAAGATCACCACCGGGGACCCATCTATCACAGATGGTGTACTCTTGACCAATAGCGCGCTCCAGCCAAAACCGAGTACTATTGGTCATATGGTGGTCACACGAGATGATTTCGGAATGAGAAATATGCTGGCCGTAATCAATGCTCGGGCGAGAGAGCCCACACTAAAGAATCTCAGGAAGAGCATGATCCAAAACCCGGCTGGATCGCTTCTTGGAGGGGCGAAACAGGCGGATGAGGTTGAGAATCTTTTGTTTGGGAAGAAGATCTGGGATAGTGGGCCTGCCTTTGAGGGAAAGCTAGAGTTAATGGAATTCCAAGGTAAACTGGATGACTTTGATAGAGAGCTCGACGTCCTCATGGACGGCGTGATGAGAGTAGTAGCGGGTGAAGACAGTCTCTGAGCGTTCTTTAACTCTATGTTTCTCATGTACCATCTGTTTATTATCTCCTACTTCATTCTCACTGTACACCTATATCAACCTTCGTATGAGGATTGTCAATCACGTGATACGAGTTGATTAAGGTCTTATTCAAACAAAAACTAAATTCAAATCCAACCGTCCCTGTGGGCCGAGCAACAGATCGCCCCTCTTCCCCCTCGCCTAACATCCTTCTCTTACCCTCCTTGTCTTCTGCTTCGCCTCGCTTATCAAACTGTAAGTGTTGTTACATAAACTCATGAGGTTATGGTAGTTGAGGTAAAAAAGTATCGAGATATCCTAGAGAATGAGGCTTGAGGGTTGAAGAATTCAGAGCCGAGGAGACCAGGGGTGTTTCCTTTGTCTGAGCGATGAACTCTTTCTTGGTCTTGCTTTACTTCAAGTGACTAGTAGCGGTTAAATGCGATAGAAACTATGTCTCATAGTCGCAAATCAGACAGTGTGGTGGATGAGTCTGTCGATATGAGTGTTCATATCGACCATGAAAGAAGCATTTGGAATAGATCAGGACTGACTTCCCTTTTTCCCTCTGGTTTCGGGCTGGCCTCCTCCTTCTTTTCTTTGATTAAATCCAAACCGAACCACATTCGCTCATTCCCCTTCCAGTCGTAGAATCAAGATGCAAACTATCAAATGTGTTAGTACTCGTTATATGATCTTATACCTCGCTCCTTGTAGTATGGTTAGGGATGCATAGGCTGACAGGTATCGTTTGTGTTGCGTATACAGGTCGTTGTCAGTAGTAGTCACCTCTGAATCTATTGATATTGACGATGTACTCAATCGCTGTTGTTATTATTGTTGTTCTGATATGATTCAATCGTCTCTAGGTCGGAGACGGAGCAGTTGGAAAGGTGAGAATGATTATTATTCTGTGCCGTGTGTACACGGTCTCAATAATCGTCCTGTCTCTATTTGTGTCAACAGACTTGCTTGCTTATCTCGTACACAACTAATGTGAGTGATGTGTCCACCAGGTCAAGTAAGAAGAAGGGAATCGGTTTTCTGACTGGGTTTTTGTCGTTTTCTGTGTTGGCCTGAGCGATTGTAGAAAGTTCGTAAAGCTTCAATCACAGTTAATCTGGACGCTACTGACAGCAGATAATATATCAGTTTCCAAGCGAATACGTTCCTACCGTGTTTGACAACTGTGAGTTTCACTTCAACTATATCCATCTTTCTTCTCACATTCTGACAGTTATTTACTAAACATATCGACCTTTAGATGCGGTTACCGTCATGATTGGAGAGGATCCGTATACTCTTGGTCTCTTTGACACTGCTGGTTCGCTCAAACACTTCCCTCAGAACGTTTAGAGATCCTTAGGTGTTAACTCATCGGGTGTGATTTGATTTGTAGGTCAGGAGGATTACGATCGACTTCGACCTCTGTCGTACCCTCAGACGGATGTGTTCCTCGTTTGCTTCTCTGTTACTAGCCCAGCATCGTTCGAAAACGTGAAGGAAAAGTGGTTCCCTGAAGTTCACCACCACTGCCCCGGAGTTCCTTGCCTGATTGTCGGAACTCAGGTAGATCTAAGGGACGACGCTGCGGTGATGGAAAAGCTTGCCAAGCAGAAGCAGAGGCCGGTTCCGCATGACGCCGGGGAGAAACTCGCTCGGGAGTTGGGAGCTGTGAAATACGTGGAATGCTCAGCACTGACACAGAAGGGTCTTAAGAATGTGTTCGATGAGGTAAAGCCTTTCTGTGAAATACATTTATGGGTTAATGCAGATATTAACACATTGTTTTCCTTTTCCTTTTCTTGCTATATCCAGGCCATTGTTGCTGCTTTGGAGCCCCCTGTGGTCAAGAAGAAGTACGTTCACTTTAAGGTTTTCTTTTCCCCACTATCTGTTTTTGCTGATACCCACGCGATCTTCCTTTGTATGTATTTTAAACGAAAACAGGAAGGGATGTATGATTCTCTAGATCTTGAGTTTCAAGCCAGCTAGTTTACTATATAAGCATTGAACTGAAGGAGAGATGGGCATACTCCCTCTTCTCTGTCTCACGACCATCTACTTCCTGTTTGTCTTTGTTGTTCTCCCCTCTGTTCTCCTTTCCATCACAGTTGCCATGTCCTCTCCTCTTCTCTTTCGCCTCAGTGTAGTTATTTCCTACTTTGCTTTGCGTCCTGGGTGGAAATGAAGATGCCACATTTCTTTCCTTTATCAGCCATCTCATTGTCAACTTCTTCACCATGCCAATCGCTATCCTTTCATTCCTATTTGATTGCACTGTTCAAGTCCTTCTTTACTCCTTTTTTCTCGTCTTTCTCGGTCGTCTTTCTATTTGTTCTCTTTTTGCTTTTCATCTATTCCGCCTCTTTACGATCTGGATCAATTTTTTTTTCTTCTGAATGCTTCTGGATACTACTCTTTCCATTGTTTTCTCCAATGCATTCGAGTACTGACCAAGCAAACATCAGCAATCCAGATATAAAACCCTTTGGTCGGTAGAACTAAGATGTTACGCGTCCGTAGTGATGCTGATGTCGGATTGATTCCGCTGAGTGTGGCGCAGCCTTTTTTTCAACGGATTTAGGAAATCCTTCAGCAACTTTCATCTCTCCTACTTCCAGCTGGCGTGTTTGGAGATCATCACTTCTTTCTATATTGACCTCGTAAGAATCTTCAGTTGTCTCGCTAAAGTCCTGTCTCTTTCTATTGGATCGAGAGAAATAAAAGACAGATTCCACGAACTTAAATAATCATATTGTGAGTAGGCTCTGTTTCCTATCAGTCCTGAGATTTGTTGCGCTTGCGACCGACGCAATCTTTCGATCTCGTTGTCTTCTCTACTTCCATCTGTTGAGCTTACTCATATAGAGTATATTTCTTGGTTCTATCTAAAGACTCTGTCGGAAACAACGGTGATCTAGTATAACACTCATCCCTTCTTTCATTGATTTGATTCGTGAGTCAAGATCATTCGTTCGTCGTAGTCGATCTGCTACCTCTCCCACATCCCATCATCAGCCCTTTTCTCTGTCTCCCTTGTTCAATATCCGTTTCCCTTCGAGATGTTTCTTTAAATACTCTCCCTCCATTCGAATCGTAGAGCAATAACATGTGAATGCTGACTTGGAATCGTGCTGTGCCGCTCGGTCTCCCTCGTAGTGCCGAACTTTTCTCTTGCTCCATCCTTCCGCTTTCGACCGGTTCCCTTTTCCTCTCTGTTCCCTTCCTTTGGCACTCAGCTATGTCTCTGGCACCGAACTCCAATGCTGCTGAAGCCTCCAGGCGAGCCTCTGGAAAGACACCTCCTCCCCAGGCACCTAGTGCGATATATGCCAAGAGGTTCGTTTTCATTCATCAGTCTGTGTGAAATATGCTAAAACAGGTTCTAGAAGCTCACTCTCCTTTCCTTCCTTCTGCCATTCTTCCTGGTTGATCGTGAGTTCTTTCAGGGCTCGTGAGTTGGAACAACTCGAAGCTCAACCTTACCGTCCTCCCGCCCTTCGACATTCCTCATCTTCCTCTTTCAGCTCGCAGGCCGATGCCGAAGCAGATGCTAACATCGAAGAACAGCCTACGGTGATAGGAAGTGGCTATCGAAGGGCACGAGCAGGGTAAGCGCACATATGAGTCTGTTGATATCTTTGACTCAGTTGCCTTCTTGATTAATTATCCCCATCACCTCTCTTTTCAAACATCTCATTCGCTTAGTACACTTCCGTCGAACCTTAATGCTGCAGCACAAAAATACAATGCACCGGCTCCTGCCTTTGGAATATCAGTCCCTGGAACAGCCACTGCTCAACTGGGAAGCCAAAGTAATCCTTTGTCGACTCCAGGTGTCGCCGCTCATCCTAGCATCCGACAGGTTCTTGAATCCTCTTCCGGATCGAGTCGAGGCCGCTCTGGTAGTCTCTCTCTCCCTGCTTCTGGACTATCCAACGCTTTCGGACCCTCAGTTTTTTCTTCTGCGTGGCTTGGCAATCGAACATCTTACAACAATATTCCCGCTCAACATCGCCTTGACGAGATTACTCGAATTCAGTCGAACGATTCTATTGCGAGTGAGCAAGCGGCTGGTGTTCTTGATTATTTAGGTCTTGCGGATAGCCCTGCTGGCCATCAGACTCTGCCAGCAACGCTCAGTGAGCTTCGAGCTCAAGCCCAGCAACAGATACAGATCCAACGTAATCGAGCCAGTACTGTCTCGAGCCCTTATCGTCAGGCGGGAGTGTTTGCTCCTATTCAATCCGGAGAGAATTACGGAGATGGAGGTGTAGATAATGAGGCTTTTGTAGACTCTTCAATCTACAACGGATCCACTATGTATACTCCTTCTCAAACACCCCCTAACGCCTTTAAGAAAGCGATTCATCTGATGCCGTCTAACAGACCGAGAGCCACATCCGTCGGAACTCTGATGGATTCTCCCTCCCATCGGTCCACTTCTATAGCTTCGGCTATGATGCATGAGGATGAAGTATTCTCCCGTCAGGCGCAACTCGATTTTTTGTCGGAGCAGTTAGCTGCGACAACATTGATGACCGAGCCTCACAAGCGTCCAGCTATATTCCATGATCGTTCGCATTCGGAAATGGATCTGTCATATCTTCATCAACCTGCTGTGTCTCGTCTGGTCAATATGAATGGTGCACTTTCGACCTCCTTGACACCTAATCCTATTCCATCAGATGGACTATCTGGGCCAGCGCCTCCTTTCCCAGCCCATCTTCCTACTCAAGGAGCTCATCCTCCTTCCCGAAGCCTATATATCGGTCAATTGGATCCTGCAGTTACTGATTCTGAGCTCATGCAAATTTTCAACACTTATGGACCAATCGAGTCTGTCCGGTTACTTCCCGAAAAGACCTGTGGCTTTGTAAATTTCGTAGAGATGGAGGATGCGCTCCGGGCAGCAGAGGATGTGAAGAATCGAATGCGTGGTAAACTAGTTCCAAATGGAAGCCCGGTGAAAATCGGATTTGGTAACCCCAATAGCATGCCGCCTGCACCAGGTGCGCCGACAACTTCATCCCCGACAAACACACAAGGAGCCTCTGCCGCCGCTGTTGTCAATGAAACTCCATCTAGAGCTTTATGGATTGGATCCATCCCGAGTAACACTACTCCAGCCGTCCTTATCCAGATTTTCTCCACCTTCGGTCCGATTGAGAACGTCAGAGTCTTGACCCATAAGAATTGTGGATTTGTGAGTTGCGGATCATCATTTGTCATAGTATTGTCTCGTTTTGTTGAGACTAATTTTCTGAGTGGTTGTCAATCTGCAGGTCAATTTTGAGCGACATGATTCAGCTGTCTTGGCCAGAAAGACGCTCAATATGAAAGACTTCTTGGGTCCCGATGTTGGTGCTATCAAGATTAACTTGTAAATGACTCCTTTGGAATTTCAAACGTATGTGGTTTATGCTGCTGACTTTACTTTGGCGTCTGGTTTCTGGTCATTAGTGGTAAAGTTCCTGCGAAGGCTGGTTCTCAGCCTAATGGGTCAGGTACAGATCTATCAATCAATAATCCCGTGAGCAAAATATTCATTCTTTCCTCCTTTTCCCTTATAGGTCATTCACTCACTTCTGGTTGTATGCTGCATAACAGGCCAAAGCTGATTCCGATAGTTCTGTCGATCAGCATATCACAGGAGGTCATCCTCTAGGAGACTATCGCTCGAGTCTGGTCTCTGACCTGTTCATTGGCGGTGAACACGAAGGGTTACCAAGAGCTGACTCTTTGGTCGCGGTCGGGCCCTCGTGGCAGCCCTCTGTGTCTGACCAACAGGTCAGTCTGTCATTGGACATAGCTGTTGTTTGTTAACCGAAGAGACGGACGGGTCTAATCTCATCAAATTAACTCATACTGTGCAGACCGTTATGCGAGTCTTTAGCGCTGGAGATCCTCAAGCGGAACCCGAAATTCAGGCTATGGCAGGTAGGTAGTTGATCAGACATTGGCAATACGACATTTACTCTAGTTTAGTGTTGAACTTGTCTTCTGCGCGGTGCCTATCAGAGTTTTCTCCTCCAGCCACGTACTATACTTCAGTCCCTTCTGTAGTTGACCAATCGACGTCTCGAAAGTATGACGCTGCCGCTCTGCGAGACATTAAGAAGGCCCTGGAGGGTGGGAATTGCTCGACTGAGGAGTTCAACACGACCGCCATGGATCTCATGGAAGAATGTGTCGAGCTGGCTAGCGATCGTGAGTACCCCCTTTGTATTGAATGTTGTTGTGGTTCAAGTTTTCACGTTTTTGTGTCGAGGGTTCTCTTAGACATCGGAAACACAATCATCCAGAAACTATACCAGTTCTGTTCACAGTCTGTCAGGTTGATGCTTCTGGAAAGGATTGCTCCTTTCCTCGCATCGATTGGTAGCCACAAGAACGGAACTTGGGCGGCTCAGAAGGTCTGTCGAGTTCACTGAATCGTCATCAAGCAAGCAACAAGTAATAAAGCTGACGAACCTACTATGATGTTCGTATCAGATCATCGATTGTTCGAATAGTCCGGAAGAATTTGCTCTTATAGGACAGCACCTTCGGCCGTACATTCCTCCTCTCTTATTGGATCAGTAGTGAGTTTACACCTTGGTTCATCAGATTAGCCTGTGCACCAGAGCTGAAATCTGTATACGTTCTAATAGCGGAAACTACGTGGTATCGCTTTGTACGCGATTCGAATCTCCTGCCAATGACTGTGAGTGACACAAGATACTGAGTTCGACCTGTTTCCAGTCAACTTTATTGATCACAATGTCATTTTGATCAGTCATCTTTGATGGGATTTGCGACCGACTGTGGGATATTGGGCAAGGAAGGTAAGCCACTGTAATGTTTATTCATCGATAGGAGTCTGTGTTATTGATGTACCTCGTTGCATCTTTGATAGGTTTGGATCTCGAGGAGTCAGAACCTGCTTGGATAATCCTCATACGACACCTGCACAAAAGGTCAGTCTCAGATGCTCCTCCAACGACTTGAATCAGTCAACCAGTTGCTTAACTAATTATATATATGTTGTATATTTAGAAACGCATTGCAACTGCTATCGTCCTTAACTCAATCCCATTGGCCACAGCTCCCAATGGTATGTCTGCTTCCTCGCATCCTAAAGATGAGCTATAGAACGTCGTTTCAACAACCTTGAATTCTTTTATTACAGGATCACTCTTGATCACGTGGCTCATTGTGAGAGAAGAGTTCAACTAGATTTAGACCACCGTGTAGCCCCTACTGAGTATCGGATTATTTCTCCTTACAGGATTCATCAAATCTTCATGGTCGGTTCCGGCTCCTTGCGCCCCGATTTGCTCCTTTTATGGAGCATCTATGCACGCATAAGTTAGCAAGCGTAGCTGTCCTTCGAATTACCAATCAGAAGATTGATACTGAAGGTGAGTGATTAAGTGATGATTAAGCTGGGAGAGACAGGAACTCATCCTTCGGTTGTCTACTGGGCTTTCAAATCAGCTTCGCAAATTTTGCTTGATGCTTTATTCGCCTCACCAGGCGATGAAGTATTGACCAGGGTGCTAAGAGATCGTAAGTAGTTGGTTGCCGCTGGTATCTAATCTCTTGTCTCCCGCAAAGTGAATTGCATCAAATAATAAATTCTCTTCTCTTTTCGAAAACACAGAGATCTATGGTATCTCTGTGATTGAGAAAATAATCACATCTGCCACATTTGATCGCATGGAACGACAACCGTTGATCGATGCTACGAAGCGAGTGCTCTTGTCTCTTGATGACGCTTCTTCTCAATCATACCACCGGCTTCTCCAGGTAAGATCCAATTGTTGTATTCTTTCTTGTTGAGTTAATGGTCTGATGACCTTTTCCCCATGACAGGCTGTTGGCCTTCCACATTCAGTGTCACCCAAAATCCCCACTCAGACTTACGGGGGTATGCACACAACAAGATCACAACCGGGGGCATCCTCTTCATATGCCAACCTCAGCGCGTATCCTTACGGATTGAGTCTTCCTGTGATGTACGACCACAGCCGGCCAGGTCCTATGCAAGGTGCTAACGGGGGAAACTGGCCTTCGGCCATGCCCTCTACGCTGCAGCCGTTGATGTTGGGGTCAATACCTCAGATAGACTCATTTCGAAGCATTGCATCGCCGACTTTCTCTCCCACATCAGGTAAGCATAGAGCTAGCTCCTTGCATATTTTATATACACATATCAGTACACATAATTGACCATGGTTATGTTTTTATTGTCATCTAGATCCTTTCAATCCTTTCGCTGTATGTTGATCTACTCTATATGTGTATTGGCAGAGATCAGCTCTGACAACCTATAACAGACGTATGCGCAGAGCCCTCCAAGATTTGAGAGACGTTCGTCTTCGTCCCGTCAAAAGTCAAGCAGCCGAAGTGAAAAGACTGGGAACGCTCGGGGTGCACCTCAAGGTTCCATATATGACGGAGGTTACCAGTCCCAATTATTAGATTGGCAGAGGCAGCAGGGATCCCTGGTAAGTTTCAGTTTGTGGTCTTTCGAGAGCAGCACTCAAATGGAATGCCTAAGCTTATACGATTACTTAATCTTATATATCATGTCTACAGTACAAACAAATGCATGCCTAAGTCTACTTAGAAGGATTTGAATGTGGTCTTAACTTTCCCTTGTGCCCTATGTTCTGCTTGTTCACTATTCGACTTCTCCGGCTTCCTAAATACTGTACATGTTTCCATCATCATATTAGCCTCAATCCTACCCTCCCGTCCTCTTCCTCCCCTTCGCATCTCTCTTCTGTGTTCCTCGGTGTTGTGTAACGATTTTTGTCTCCCGCCTAAAAACGAGTATGTTTCCTTCCAGGCGATTGAAACTGTCAGCATTCCCATGATGTGTTCGATCCCGAAGCTGTTTCTACTCAACCTCTTTTCATTCGTCCCACTATCTGCGTAACACTCTCTCGATTGTTTTCATATCCGTATGCTCCCTTATCATGTATCCTCTTAACCATTAGATGGTACATCATGAAGAACTCTTTCCTTGACTTGCACCTATGAAAGCTTGCCATATTAAATGATCAACTTTGGCGGTGGTCTAATAAAAGTCTGACCCATTCACACTTTTGTTTAACGAGTGCCTCATCTTCCACACCTTCAACGGGCTGCCGTCAATCTCGCTTGTATCCTCTGGATGACCAGAACTGCTGGTTATACTCTGTGACAGCATGGTTGACCTGGTAAGAGGTTGTTTCGGGGAACTGGTTGAGTTCGACAAGATAGACTTGAGAGATGGGGATGGTGATGCCTGCTGAGGATACAGAGGAGCAACAGTCGCACCAGCCGGAGAAGAAGAAGAGGGCGCAGACTGAGATAGAGGGAGAGTGTATCGCTTAGATTGAAGAGAGGCGATTGAAGTGGACGATGCAGCCGGTTGCTTAGTAGGTGTTAGCTGGGGAGATCGAGAAGAAACCGAGGCGGAAAGTGAAAGAGAAGGAAGAGAAGACGTAGCCGTCAGAGGAACTGTGAGAGGCGAGGGAGCAACTGGATTGGGTCGAGTCTATTAAAGGTTTTCCGGTATAGGGGTGGGTTTCAAAGTTGCCCAAAGTTCAAGCCAACAGATGAACAAAAGATCCCAGGTCACCAGTTGACCTTCTCCTCATAATACTACCCGAAGCTTTCACGCACCTGTTTTGAAAAACTCTTCAGAGGCGTCCCACGTCCTGCCGACCCGACTGAGCTCCCTAAACCTCCAACTCTTGGCTGAGCTGTCGCATTTTTCAACCCGTTCCAAGCAACGACCGCATTTCCGATCAACGATGCGACCAAGATCGTTTCTCCAAAATTGATCCAATCTCTACTCATCCCAGTATGTCTGAATAGCAACGCCCTCCATGAAAAGTAGAATGACGTCGTTCGAAAGAGGATAAGGATGAGGAGGGCACAAGTATTGATCTTGAGGCGAGTAAGAAGTGGGCCTCTTTGAAGAGTGACAACCGATCCAGGCACAGGACGAGACGAATAAGGAGACCCAGGATCAAACGGGGAGAGAGGTGCTCTAGTAGGAGCAGACCGAGTAGGTGTGGACGTGGTCATTGAGGTAGATGCGGACCACAACTTGTTGACGGATCGATGGTGAGGAAGAATTAGTTAATGTTTAAAGTCTAGTAATTCAGAACGCGTTTAAATCGTCCATCACCATGGAGACCGACGGCTCATTTGCTTCGATATTGCTCAGAGCATTGCTTATATTCATAACGATCTGCAGTTCTATTTGGTATGAACGTTCGGTATATCAATCTTAACCCTCCAACTCTCCCCTTTTCAAAGCACCCTTGTCGACCTGTTCGTCATCACTCTCTTCCAAGTTGTTAGGCTTATCTCCGTCCCCAACACTTCGACGACGACGATGGCCAGCGACTCGAACAGCGACCTCAGGGATCGTACCCGTGGAACTGAAGGCACGAAAGAGCCGAGAGGTCAGAATAGTGGTCGAAAGAGAGCAAAGAAAGAGGTGTCTCACTTCAAGTACTCAAAGTCTGGACCAATGAAATTATCAACCTGTTCGAATAGACAAGAAAATTACATCAACAAGATTCTGTGATCAGACGCACTGCTTAGTCGGTATAGAACTTGAGTAGTATTTACTTACGCAAGCCAGCCATTTTGCAAACCTAATATTGATTAAACGGGAAACGTTAGCCCACTTGCCACTTGTCGCTTTTTGAAGTATATGGCCTGAAAACAATCGCGATGAAGAAGGAAAAGCCAATCTTACGTATCGGTCTCCTCTTCTTCTTTTCTCAGTGCTTCATAGATATATCGCATCTTGAAGGCATCAATCGTTTCACGATACTGTTCGAAATTGACGGTCTCCTTTGCGGCTACGAACTTCTGACCTTTCTCCACCGTGGTGTTGTATGAATGGAACAAAGGCTGCTCCAGCAAAAGACCAAGCGGGGGGGCCTTTGGGATATGAATTTTTCGAGGACCTGCATGTACAAGCATATGAGGTCAACTTGCTTTCATTGTTCGGAAACGATGTGTTAGCGAGACGTACCGTAGCATTCGGGAATTAGTGTTGGAGGGGTACCAGTACGAGTCACTAAGATTACGAGAGAAATCATCTTTCGGATTTGATGCAGCATGAAGCTTTGGCCTGATGTACAACATGGCTTCTGATCAATTGACAATCTCAGCATTTAAGCTTTGAGATAACGAAATCTATACATACCGTGGAATCGAACGGAAACCCACTCGGTACCGTTCACAACGACCGGATCTTTGACCTATCAGAAAGCGAACAAATTAGTATTTTCGCATGAGGAGGACCATGCCCAAAAAGAAGTCTTAGTTACCTCCAATTTGATCATGAATCTCTGAGCTGCTCTATCTTGGAAGCTCCTCTCTACGGTAAAGTTGTGGAAATTGCTGTATGGATCAATCAAAAGATGTCTTTCAGCACAGTCACCGCATATAATATTCATATGATTGAGGACTAACTGTGTACCCTCATAGAACTTGACGGCTGCTCTTGCCCGATGAAGGGTCTCTGAATCGACTCTCCAGGCTTTCCGCTTCTTTATATCCTCTGCAAATGGCAGCTCCCCCGTTCCATATTCCTTCCAGAAAGGGTGTTCCTCAGAGTTGATGATCGTTGAGGAGGCTTCTGTTGGCGAGGTTTCGTTGGGTTCACCAAAAGATGTTCGCTTGATGGTCTTGCCAAGTTCCGAATCTGGGCGAGGGGGAAGGAGGATATGAGACGGAAGGAGATACTCATACATCCGAGAGTCGCAAGCACTACCGAAAGGGCATCAAAAAGAATGTCGCGACAGACGTTGAAGACATTAGGACTCGAGGAAAGACTTCAGAGCGAACAAGACAATAACATACGTTCGAGAGTTGAAAGCGTTCTGAACTCTCACAAAGCCCCACATTCGAATCTGCTCAGGTAAGTACTCATTGATCTTGGCCGTAAGATCTTCCACTCCAGGAATGGCGGTGATCATCTTGAGTGAGACCACATTTCCAGCAGCATGTACACCTGCATCAGTTCTAGCCGCGCGGGACAAAGCAACCTATGCAAAAGGAAGTGAAAGGTCAAGTACGGTAATACAAATGGTTCGGTGTTCTTGTGCAGTATACAGACCTTGGTAGCATCGTCTGCGTTGTCCTGAGAGACAGCTCCGGCCTTTAGAGCAAAAAACAAGGGCAGTTTAGTAAAGTATAGGACGCGTCCACTGAGACGAGGAGGTCGAGACTACACACTTTGACAAACGCGTCAAATAAAACACCCTCGATGGTTTTGACATCCTTCTGACTGTTCGTAAAAAGCATCGATCAACTGCAAGTTCCATGAAGTAGCGAACAGACAAGAAGATGTGCTTACATTTGCATACCCTTGTAACCGGTTCCAGAGAATCTAACAGATTGGGTTATACAGAGAAGCCGTTACGATCAGCTAAACAGCCATAGAGAAGGAGACGTTCAAAGAAGGAAGAAAAGGAGATTAAGAGTCCCACCCGATCAGGACTGCCGTCTTCTTCTTAGGTAACCTTTCTGCCTTTGGTTGTCCATCTTGGCCTTCTTCGCCTTGAGCATCATTTCCCTCTGCGTTTCGATCCCTGCCTTGATACTTTCCCCTTCCACCTCCGCCGTTCTTTCCAGGTTTTCCACCTGGTCCGTTACCACCTCGTCCTTTCTGTCTCTTTCCTCTGTTGTCTTCCTTCTTCTCTTGAGCCTCTTCAGAGGGAGTAGGATTCGAAACGGCTGAATCTGTCGATATAGATGGCTCAATTGAGGATACGGAGTCGTTCACTTTGACCTTCTTAGGCGAGGAAGGGGCCGTTGAGGCAGCTGTCGGAGCGGCCGATACCGGATCAGGCTGATTCACAGAGATAGGAGATGAATCCCTTGACCGTTTAACAGAAACCTCAGACTGCATTTCTATGATGAGGACTTCTAATTGGAGTGTCAGAATGGAATGACTGAACGAAAATCTCGAAAATATTGAGCGGATTGAAATCGGCAGGTTTGAAATTAATATGGTTTACGCGGTAAGATGCATGGTCAATTGTTCCAGACGCTCATCATTGCTCGAGAAATACAGATAGTTTTCCAATAAGCAGACGTGTAGCGAGAAAGTAGGGGACGAAGAACAGAATAAGACAGTCAAGCACAATGAATGGAGAGCGAAGGCAATTGGAATTCATATGTTCATTCATGGTTTCGTACTTCGGGTGAGCACATACAAAAAGTAGTTGAAGCCGACTCCATCCCCGACGTCTCTCACTTCTAGATCCCAACTGATTGATGGAACGACCCAAACCCAAACCGGGTTGTATCAGGACAGTGTAAAGAGGTTAGCATCGGCGCAACCTAACACGGTCAGGCGACAAAGGATCTAGATAGGAGAGAAAAACGTCAATCAAAAGTAATGAACTCACCCTTCTCTCTTGAGGTATCGTTTTCTGAAGTGAGGCTGGCCAAATGTTAGATAGATGAATTTTGATGATGTCGTGTGTTTGAGGACTCTATGAAATGGCCGAGATACATAAAATAAATCTGGCTTCAGAGGCTGTTCTCCAAGGGACGTCTTAAACAACATGAGAGAAGGGACACGTACCGGATGACCTCGTCAACCTCTGCGTTGCAATTCTTCTGAACCTCCTCCGAAGGGTTCTGAATTGATACGAGATATATATGGTAAGCATCTGTCTCGAATTGAAATTTACAAGAAGACCTGATGAACTTGCCCAAACGTCTCCTTTCTCAGTGATCATAGCGCTGTAGTTGTTTGGGTTAACAGAAGGTTTTAATCAGACTCGAGATATCAGTATTCAAAGCAACTACTGGTACATACTCCATAGTTCCTAGATACAGATAAGTCAGGAACAAGTCAGTGAATATCAACGAGCTTCAAAGAGAACAAGTGATATACCTTTGTCGAGCGCGATATCAAAGACACCATCCGGAAACTCGAGCTTTCGGATATCCATTTCGAGCCACTCCATTTCTGGACGGGTCTCTGAGTGAAGAGCCTTCATGTTCTGGATCAATGTTCCAGAATAATCAATGTTCACAATGTTCTTCCAGCCCTCGTCATACATCTGTTGAGAGCGACAAAGGCAAAAAGAGCTTGCTAAGTACAATGTATTGAGAACTTGCCCATAGTGTTCAGTCATGGCAACGTACCGCTTCTCCCAATGCGCTATTTCCGCAACCGAGCATAAGGATTCGACTTTCCTTGCACGGAATGAGATCCTTCCTATGTGACCACAAATTGATAAGCCAATGGATAGTCATCGATGCTGTTCAGAAGCAAGAGGATCAATCAAAATGAAAGCCGTACATCAAAGGCAAGCACTGCTCAGGTCTAGATCAGGAAGATACTTGTATCAGTAGTCGACTTTGCAATGAGACAAGAATTGGCCAATGTAAAAAAGATACACATACTTTAAGAACCAGTCGAACGCTGTTTCCGGAGCCTCAGTACCATATCGCTTGTCCCAATACTCTTGGGTTCCCTAGAAGAAGGATGGAAACCGAGGCGCGACAAATCAGTCTTGCTTGAACACACCAAGAACACTCAAACACATTCGTTGACTTGCATAGGATGAGTTCTGGTCCGGAAGGATGTCCCTGTTTGTCGAAAACTTTCTATCTTCTGCTGACATTGCTCGGTTGGATGCTATGGACTTCTATCCTGGATGGAAGTATGCGACTCTCTGTTGGAATAGGAAAATTCGGACAACTCATTACAATTTTCGTAATCTCATGTTCTGTTTCTTTCCGTCGCGTCCTTCACTCTTCTTCCTTCTCCAACAACCTTCATCCCAACGAACCTCCATCGCAAGTGATACACTGAATCCAGATCACAGGTATGGACTTTCGAAATTCGAAGGTCATTGTGCTCGACTCCTCTCCCGATTTTGTCAGAGTTATCTATGGGTTGGATGAGCTCTTGCGACCTCCATCGTCGGTCAGTTTCTTTTCCTCGTTCTCCTTCCGAACGCGCTCTTTTCGTATTTCTTTATGCTCACAAACCCGACCTGGACTACTCTTTTGGGTTTCTGTTTTGTCTGCATCTACGCTTCAACAAACAGGAGATTCTCGCTCGTGTAGGTAGACGAGTACAACCTGAGCTAGCTATAAGCAAGGACGAACAAGACCAAGCATCAACGTCGATAACACCGGCACCCGGATCGAAACCGCCGGCAGTCGTCTACCTCATAGGCTCGGATCTGGAGAAAGCCGAGGCGGCTGGAGAGGAAATTGAGATCAGTTGGCCCTTTAGAGATGGTTGGACGGATTGGAAATCCATTGAAGCTCTCTGGTATGTAGACTTCTTTCCTGTTAGAGTACAATCACAACCTAACTAACTCTTTCTCATCTTGGTGATCGCGTTCTTCGCCCTTCCTCTCGCCTTAGGAAACACGCCCTCTATCAATCTGGGCCGTATCATCGAAGGACGAATGAATCTCCGATAATAGTCACCCATCCATCCTTGTTTTCGAACAATCAAATTCATCTCCTCACTCAAGTTCTGTTCGAGCGTCTCAACGTTCCTGCCATCTCGCTTCTACCTCGTCCGGTTGGTGCGCTATTCGCCGGAAATGCTACTACTGGTGTAGTCGTCGATATCGGACTTGAAGAAACCAGCATCACTCCTGTTGTCGATTCGACAGTTTGTCCGAACGGATGCTTAGAAACTTCTCTGGGTGTCAGACACTGCGAGCTCTGGATGGCATCACTATTAGCGAAAGAAGAACAACTCATAAAGACGCTCCAAAGCTCATCGCCTAGCCCTCTGGAGGAGCCAGAACCATCCCCCAAGGAGCAACCTGCTTCTCCGTCAGATACCACCGCACCATCAACAACCGTGCCAGATGACTCTGAAGGCTCGAAAGAACCAAATGCTGCCCCATCGACTCCTCCAACTCCTCCTCTCCCTCCGGTGTCAGACAATGATCTCCACGATACACTCATCCGGCTATCTCAGCACATGTGGAAGAACAATTTGATCCGACCTGTTCTAGCTGGTGGAGAACCCTACTCGGCAGAACAAGAGGAGGAGGGTGTGACAGACATTGCCGCTGCTTTGGTTGCTGGTCGGGAGAAAGCGTTGATCGAAGCTCGGGCAGCTAAATCTCATAAATCTGCAGCAAAAAAGGAGGAGGAAGCCAAGAAACGAGCGGCCCAGGCAGCCGCTGCCGCTCAAGCTGCTGGTGATCAGAAGGATGCAGACGTCACGATGGTTGAATTTGAGGGAAGAGAGCTTTGGATTGGTCATGTTCGACAACGGTTCTGTGAACCACTGTTTGAGCCCAGTCTCCTGGAGGGCGTCAAGGGATTGGAAGGATTAAATGGGGGACGGCCGGAGGAATTGGTAGGTGTTCAAGAATTGGTACAGATGGGGATTTCTTGTGTCAACGGGCCTGAGAAAGTTTTATGTTGGGAAGGTATCTCTGTCGTTGGTGAGATGGCTAGGGTCAAGAGTTAGTGTTTTCATTCACCATCTCCTCTTTTCTATCAAACCATGTTCTGTAAAACCTTCTAAAATTGACCGCTCTCTTGTCTTTACCTCTTTGAACGAACTAGCTTTCCCTGTGACCCTCCTCTCACACCTCATGCAATACATTCTAACCGATCCTGAATCGATTTCTGAGGTTCAACCCAAAAATACTCGGTTCTTGCGTATACCAAAGTACTTTCCTGAATATGTTGAGGAAGGCGGTTGGTCCGCCCCATTCTTGGGGGCAAGCATAGTAGGAAAGGTACGTCTGAAGTTTCTCCGTCCGTGGGCTTTCTTTGCAGCTCTCTAAGCTGTAATTTCTGATTTCTCTTTCTGATCTCCGTCGTTTGTCGTTGCGACACTCAGTTGGTGTACGCAGACTTAACTGGAAAGTATTTCACGACCAAAGTTGATTATAATAGACATGTACGACTCCCTGATTTTCTTTTTGGCTTGACTCCCCTTGAGATGGGTGTGATCACAACTAACCATATATCTCTGTCTTCGAACTGTTCTGACCCTCTTTCCCCATGCTGTCGCTGCTGGTGTGGCATTACACCAACCAGGGTCCCGCGCGGATGACGAGCGCTCCTGATCTCTAAGGATGCCTGTGATAGGGTATGAATGCATATGGCCGTATCATATAACATGCAGGTACAACGTACAATTCATATGGATGACGGCTGCCAATACACAGACAAACTGATTTTATAAAGAAAGGAGAAAGATAAAGTGTTTCAACACGTCACCACGGACGAAGGACGGACAAAAGGCAGAAGCCTTGAGTTCTGATCCCCAGTGTGTCAGAGTGGATGACGGAGAATAGCAAGACACTCATTCGGACCCCATCAATGGCTTCCCAGAGGGATAACAGGCCGCTTTTGTTGTTGATAACGACAAGTTGGGCCAGCAACCACCATTGTATGGCCAGAACAAAAGATCAGACGCGTCGGGCAAGTGACATAACCTGAAGATCAGAACGACAAGAGGTCTGTCAATCTGGATCTTGTTTCATGAAACTCAACGAGGATCCCTTTCTCGTCGCCGTTCTCCTGTTCTGCGCCCTTTCCCTTCCTCTCAAGGCGAGATAGCTATTGCGAGAAGGTCTTCTAAGCAACCATCTTTTTTCTCTTGGTGGGTATGAATAGATTGACCTCTTTTCTTTTCGCCTGCCTAGCCGGTTGACCCGCAGGTGACACAATAGCCCTGTCTCTACTGACAGGGCTATTGTCGAGCGCTGGGTTGTATGGGGGAGGCATAGGAAGGTTGTTTCCCTTCACGGGAGGAGAATATAAAGGAGCGATGAGTGGACAACGATCTCGAGAGAACGGAGGGGACGAAGGAGAGATCGTGGGAGGTGATTGTGTAGAGGGAGAACCAGATGTTCTAGGACTATCTGGTGACGTGACAGGTACTCTTTGTCTAGTGATATTTTTAACGATCGAACCGGTACCTCCTTTCCTGATCTCTCCTGACGAACTCTTCTTGAAGAAATCGATCACGACTTTTTCGCTCGGTAATTTTGGCTCTGGCTCCGGAGGCACATATACCGGTCTTCTATCAACAATCTTCGGTTTTGTAGAGTCAATGATGAACCGCTTGGCCGGATCGATAGGTTTGGTCGACATGAGCATCCGACCAGGTTCACGGACTGCAGAAGGGGCCTGGACAGGAAACGTTCGTCGGGAAGATTCGGCTGTCGATGCGGATGACCCGGATCGGATTTGAGAACGAGGCAATCGAAAGTTCTGGGCGTAAGACTTTGTATGTGAGCGCGCTTTCGAAAGAATAGATGACGTCGGAGTAGATCGCGTGTCTAGGGAGAAGTAATGAAATAGAGTGAAATGGCCATCCCAGCAAACATCAACTTGAGGTAGGCCGATTCTTCTTTTTCTGAAACTAATAGTTGATAGCAGATGATACAACATACCTGTGGTCGTAGAAAATCTCGACTTTTTGATCCTGTCGCCTGAAAGTTTATTGCTGAAGACAAGCTTTCTTTCCTGTCGTTGGCTCTCTAGAGCGGCATAACTATCCTTGAGGCATTGTCGTCGCTCTTGCTCTTTGATTTGACGGTTTTCGTGAGCGGCCTGTTGAAAAAATCAGCCATAAGAGACCATAAGAAACACGCGCGTAGAGAAGAAGATTGAAAGAACGTGATGAATCATTGTGAGCATGAAACATACTATATAAGACCTTCGCCAGTTACTGGGCTCTTTGATCTCGCCTTTTTCATACATGATACGAAATTCGAAAAAGTCCTGAAGGGTGAGACGCTTCCATAAGACTGTGCCATGTTTAACAGAGATTTGTTAGATATGTTCACTAATGGATAGGTCGGCATACTTGAACAAAATAGGAGGCTAGCTGTGAGCGTTACGTACTTCTAGAGTCCTTTTTGATATGCTTAAGAAATACAGGTGTGTGGCAGGTCTTATAAGTGATAGCAAACTAGAGAAGGAAGCCACAGCTGAGGAACATACCGGGCTAGCAAGCTCGATCTCTGCTAGCTGTTCAGCTTTGCACTGTGATAGAAATGGCTCTGCCAGGCTATAAGGCATGTCTCCGATATCCGTCAAGACTGTTCGTTTCGTTTCGTTTCGTTTCCGTTCCATCAAGGAAACCCCGATCAGGCATAAGATTTTAACACCGATTTTTGATAATTTCATCAGTACACTGTGGACAACAGGTTTGTCCGAAGAGAGAGAAGAAAGCGACTGGTGAAATGCTGCAAATACTGACGCGCGAGGTGGGTCATGACGACTGAACAAAGAAGGCATAACGTTTCGTCAGATTGATATAGAACGATATCTAACTCAAATTGATTGTTGGTATAGACAAACCCTGAGAAGCCATCTGTCTCAGTGAGATCACTGGACCTGGCACTGTCTTCTTTATCGATTGTCCGTACGGCATTGATAGAAGTCTGACGTTTCGTTCACCTGGTGGATTTCGGTTGATCTTGATTTGGAGGAGAACTTCGAGCAAGCTAGACGGAAGAGGTGAACCGAATGGGTATGTTAGGGTTAATTCATATCACATACACACACGCGTAACCAACTTTGATTACGTCATCTGATGTAACCAAAGTCTTTTTTATGAAGGAAAGATCTTTTATCGCACAACACCAACGATGACTGAAATCGAGTATTTGCTTTGGACTCAGTTCGGGAGTGCTCATAGCTGCCACATACGGAATCATCTACTGCTACTAGAAAGAGTCAAATATAGTTGGTCAAGATTTGATGTATCTAAGCTCTTGCCCAATAAGTTTAAATCACTGATGATGCTGACTGAGCTCCAATGATACTGAAGAAGTTCGGATGACATCTTCCAGAGATTGATCTACAACAACTGATTGGCGTTGGTCCTAACCTCTTCTCTTCCATGTTTGCGTGTTCTGTATAAATCTGAGCTTCATCTCTATTCGCAAGTCAAGATCCAAACAAAATCCAACACTACTGTGTGACTCAGTAAGACTCAACCTCATTCATCAATACATTCATCCTGAATTCTTGACCCTCTGATCTCATCTTTAGCGTATCTTTGTTTCAGTCTCCGGAGCTAATCGAGGAACCGGCTCAGCATCATCAAAGCGCTCGCTAATGATCCTGCCAATATCATCTTTGCTGGTACCAGATCTCCGGCGAAAGCTACTGATCTTCATGATTTGGCCGAGACTAGCCAGGCGAAGATTCACATCATTGAGCTCGTTTCTGCCGACCTGGAAGGTAACAAGAAGGCCGCTGAGGAGGTAAGAGAAATAACCGGCAAGATTGTTGTTGTGATCGCAAATGCAGGTTCGCTCTCTGGTCTCTTTGTCAGATTTGTTGCGTGAATTGCTGGATTAACTGCCTGATAATTCTCAACACGTCAAATGTTCACAGGTATTTCTGATCCGAAGGCTGGGGTCCCTGTGCATGAGATGGATCCTGAGCAATGGCTCTCCCATCACAGTGTCAACATTCTCGGAGTCGTTCATCTCTACAAAGCGTTTCATTCTCTTCTCCTCGCTCCGAACGCGCCTCCGAAGTTCGTGGTCGTTTCATCCACCATTGGGTCTATCTCTGGTCAAGAGGAAAATACACACCCATGGGCGGTTTATGGATCATCCGAAGCTGCAATCAATTATGTCGTCACCAAAATCCATGCGAATACGAAAGACAGTGGGTTGATCGCGTTCCCGTTGAGTCCAGGCAAGTATGAGATTGGATGCGTATACACACTTTCTCCTTCTCTCACGTCTATACAGAAACAGAACACCAGGAGTCTAACATTCTTCTTTCCTTATAGGATGGGTTACATCCGACATGGGAGACGCTGCAATCAAATTCATGTTCCCAGGGAGTGAAACGAACCCAGTCGCTCGTCTGATGATCACTCCTGAACAAAGTGCGGAAGCGATCTTCAAGCTCGTCAAGTTAGCAACGAGAGAAACTTATGGTGGGAAGTTCTTCGACTATGACGGCAAACCAGTATCTTGGTAACCATACATACAGTGTGAGAACCGGGTTGTAAGTGTGGTGAACGATGGAACTCTTTGGAATGTTATTTTACATGGTTATGAGATAAAGAAGGGAGAGAGACTAGAAAAGTGTTTTTCTTCTTCTTCTTCTTGCACACCAGTTTGGCATAACGTTCGATGACTTTCCAGTATCGCAATTATCTGCATATCGTGATCCGTTCGATGGGACACTTGACGCGCTTGAAGACGAAAGAAGGAAGGAAAGAATTAGAGGCAGTTCTAAGAGTCGTCGACAGAAGAAGGTCTACACACTCAATCCCGTTCCACAGCTCCTGTTCCATCCCTGAAAGAAACACGAGCGACAATCTTTAACAAGTGTCTGTCTACGAGCTCTGTGGTACAACAGCTCGCTGTCGTCTTGTATCCGGCTGGGAGGCAGACACAACTGATTGGTGGTTACAACCGCTGTAACATATTCACATACTACACGATCAACGATCAAGGATTTGGACTTTGAGTTCTTCCTTCATTACCTTCTACCACCATCCATTCTTCTTATTTCTCTCTTTCGGTTTTCTTTCTTTCGTATAGATAAATTCTAAAAAGGTTCTTGCCAACCATTCGCAAAAACACCTTCTCCAAACTTCTCGCCTCCGAGCGAAAACATCAGATGTCTGGGAGCACGACCAATAAGAAAGACATCGTCTCCGGTTGGGCAGCCTCGACTTCGACCGAATTCAACGACGAGGGGGAGCCCTTGAATGGCTCGTCAGCGGTTATAGCGGATGATGCAGGAGAGGAAATCAACTTAGACTTGGTCGGAAGGAGGCTGATTGGACAAAGACATAAGGACCGACGAGAGGAGCTAGCCCGACTTGAAGCTTTGGCCAAGAAAGATGGTACATCCTTCTTTCTTTTACCCCTACGTGATCAGGTCATCAAAATGCAACCTATACGTCTGAAGCTTCTCAGACTACTTGATGGCTGACTATTTATTTCTATCAACAGCTATTCCTATCGATGGAAAGCTCTCTCTTGTCGAGCTCGTACTCTCTTTCGTCTTTCGTATTCCAGACTTTACATCCAACGAAGCCGTCGTCTCCCTCATAACTGCTCTCACCACATCTGATCCAGAAGGCCAGGTCACTGGAACTTGGGAGGCTTGGGCAAAGCAGGAGCTTCAAAGAGTATTGCCCACGACTGGAATGTACGCATCTTTCCGCATCTTTCCGCATCTTGTTCTCGCTCTCTCCAATTCTTATCCTCTCGCGCCATCTAGTTTACTCTGCTCACTCACACTTACCCACCTTCATCCTGCCCTCTTGTCTGAACCTCAAATTAGCCCGTCCACAACTCCTATTTCTGTCTACCTGGTCCATCTTCATCTGCTAGCTCTTCTTAGCAGGCTTGCTTCCCACCCGGTCGAGTCTTCTAGCTTACCGTCTCTGACGCTCGCGTTGGCCCAGACTTTAGACGTGCTTGTCTCCGATGCTAGTCCACTCAAGGCCTCTATTCAAAAAGCGGCTATCATGCGAACCAGACGAGTTCTCCGAAACGTATGCTTCCTTTGTTTTGTTGCGTCATATGCGTCAGAAGACAGAGAATCTAATGCGAACTTGATCATTGTTCGTCTTCCTTAGAACCCATCGGTCATTTCATCTTTACTATCGAGCCTTATCATCAAGCCTGCCGATAGTAATGTGCCGGCAGCATCTGCCGCTACTCGACTCCCTTTCGTTGGTCTTATCGTCGATGTTTGTCTTCATCTTAAAACCAAGTCTGAGACGGAAAAGGGAGCTGTTGGAGGAACAGGCCATGCTTGTGTTGAACAAAACAAAGAAGGCATCATCGAGCTGTGGAAGGCTGCCGTTCTCGGTGGAGGTCAAGGTCGAAGTTGTCAGACTGCTTTAGACTCGTTCTTTTCACGTTTCATCTCTTCATCGGATTTCGAGACTCTTCTTCCTCAAGTCGAGAAAGGTTTTGTTCGCAACCCAAGCTCAACCTTTGAGGCGCTTGGCGCTCTTACTTCCTCCATCAACCAGGTCTCATTGGCTTCATATGCTCAATCAAAGCTTCTTCCTCTTGTTTTGGTCAACGCCAAATCGGCGAAGCCGGAAGTTCGGTTGGCTTCGGTCGAGTTCTTCAGTGCGCTTACTCAAAAGATCAGTAGTGAAAGCAAAGAGGACCAGGAAGCTCGGTCAGGTGTAGCAGATGAGATTTTAGCTGTCCTCAAGTCCGGCAAGACTGTTTCTCCTGAACACCGACTGGCATTGTACTCTCTTGTCAACACACTTCCTGCGGATTCAACGATCTCTCCTAAGGTCTCTGCCGTTTTGCCACCTCTCATCGCGAAAGAGACGACATCTGAGCCGGCGCTCAGCTCCCTGCTTCAGACCCTATCTCCTCACCTAGCCGCTACGCTTATCTCCAACATCTCTGTTCCTGCTCCATCTGCAACGGCTATCCAGAAAGAGTTGGCTTCCCCTAAAGCTGTTACTAGGAAAGCGGTGGTCGCCTGTGTAGGCGACGTGCTATGGAGAATCGGACAAGTTGAGAATGATCAAGGATGGACAACCGAGGCGGACAAGTTTGCGGAGGGAACTAGCAAAATTCTCGCGGACGTCAGCTTGAAGAATGTTGCGACGGCCGCGCTGACGGCTGTGGGCGGAGTGGGCGAAGGATTTGTAGCCGCTGCTGTGCTGCTCGGTCCTTTGACGAAGTCGAAGAGCAAAGCCGTTTGTACGTGTTCATTCTTTGCGCTTCTCTTCCTGTAGATAACCTGAGTTTGCTTATCGCTGTGTGACTTCGGATGAATCTTTATAGCCACTCTTCTCAACACTAACCCTATCTTGCAAAAGATCACCGATGTGTCTCCTAAACCTTCTTTCGTTCTCTGGGACAAGGCACAAAGGAAGGCTTCCTCCAAAGAGGATGAAACTTGGTTACTCCGAGCCTTGGAAGCTTTCGTAGCTAAATTCGAGGATAAATTGGCTAAGGATGAGGCCATGAGGGTTCAAGTTGGACTTTCGTTCATTCACTTGATTCTTGCTAGCTCTAATCACCAAATTCGACAGGAGGCCATCACTTCTCTTAGGTTGGGTGTCAACAGACGGTTCAAGATTTACAACCGAATCGTCCGTGACTCTCTCAAGTCATACTTCATAAGCAAGGAAACGACCTCTTCGAAAGTTATCGCTGAAGAGGCGGAAACGAACCCGGAGACTAGGGCTAAGCAGTTGTTGCAGATTTTGCATGCTGCTGTGTCTTTCCCCGAAGATACTCCTGATGAAGTCAAGGAGGATGCTCTAGTTGAGTTGATCATCCTAGCTCACCACCCCGAGCTTGGAACGATCGCCGACCATGCTTTCGTAGATTTGGCTGTCTCTCATTCTATCAGTCTTGCCAGGCTTGTTGACCGAACTCAAACCAGACTGCTCAAGCTTCTTTCTGACAACACATCCATTCCCAAGAAGAACGTTTCGTTTGCTACTGCCTCATACCGAGCTGCCAAATCCTTGGCGTTTATATCACCGGAAATCTTTGTACCTGAGCTTATGGCCAAAGTCCGATCTGACCTGGATTCTCAGCATCTTGATTTTATCGGTACCACAGAGCAGGGTATTTGGGTCACCCCTTCCGACACTCTCTTCGTGGACGTCATTGCCAACAAGAAGGCCACACCCGCCACCGGATCTCGAGCTACCGCTGCTATGGACAAATGGGAGCAGGAGGTTCGAGAATCTGCTGCTAAGAAGAAGGCTGCTGCTGGAAACGGCGTTCTTTCCAAACAAGATCAAGAGCTCGTCAAAAAACAGATGGCTGTTGAGAATGAAGTCCGAGCGAAGATCCTGAAGTCCCAGCAGAAAATGGAGCGTGGACTCGCTCTCATCCGAAGCTTGATCGAGGCCGATGTTCCCGATTTTAAGGCCCTTCTTACGGAAACCCTTCAGATTCTCTTGGATGGACCTCTAGATAAGGGATCCTTCTTGGTTGGAGATGATGCTTTCCAAACCTTTTTACGCCTTGGGGATTGCTGCTCCCCCCGGCTTGGTCTGCTTCGATCTTTCATTGGTGTGGCTATCCTTAGAAATTACGGTGTAGGCGCTGTACCTAAAGAGATGCAACAGGAGCCTTTGCCAAGTTTGGTCCTTCGAGTTCTTTACCGACTCCGTACTCTTAGCGAACACTCTCCATTTGATTCCACTTCATATGCCTACATCACTCCCTTGCTGACGACCGTCATCGCCAAGGGTGGCTTGGGAGGGGCTTCATCTGACTCGGAAGAAGCTATGGAACAACTTGCTTTGGTTCTAGAAATTATCAACTTCCACTGCGGAGAGTTCTCTGATACTGTCTTCCCTCGTCTGTCGACCATCGGCGACTTGATTCAGCTTATTGGTACCCAACCTGCCCTTCGAAAGTCAGCTGCTTCTGCACTCATTGAGCTTGGAGATGCTATCAAGGACAATGCTGTCGAGGGAGAAGTCACCGCTCTCATCAAGGGTACCCTATCTCAAGAGATCTCTGTCCGAAACGCCTCTTTGCAGGCGATTCAGCCATTAGATATCACTGAGTTGGACTATTCTAGCGAGCTCTGGATCGCATGTCATGATGAAGACGCTCAGAACGCCCGACTGGCTCGTCACCTTTGGGAGGATAATGGGTTGGATGTTCCGGATACATTCATCCCTTCTTTGCTTCCTTTCATTGAGCACGATAACGCCTATGTCCGAACCAGCTGCGCCATCTCGTTTGGAGAGGCTGTTGCTCTGCACCCTGAGCTTATTGGTGAAGTGGTCGTCGCTCTGGAGGAACTTTATGTTGAAAGGGCTAAGTTGCTTCTTCCCGAGTTTGATGAATTCGGAATGATCAAGGAGGAGTCTCTGAACCGAGCTGATCCTTGGGCCATCCGTTTGGCCATAGCCGAGACTTTCAAACATTTGTCCGCTCATTTTACCCCGGAGCAGATTGTGCCTCTCTTCGAATTCCTTATCCAAACTGAAGCTTTGGGAGATCGAAGTCCCGAAGTTCGACGCGGCCTCCTTGATGCCGGAAGTGTGTTGATTGATGCGCACGGTCACGTTTCTCTCGGAGAGCTTATCAAAGTGTTTGAAACCTACCTTAGCCAACCATCTTCCGGAACCGAGGCAGGCGACCACATCTCTGAGGCTGTCGTCATCCTTTTCGGTCGACTCGCTAGTCACCTTGATGCCACTGATCCTCGAATACCTAAGGTCGTTGATCGGTTGGTGGAAGCTCTCAAGACGCCCTCCGAAGTTGTACAAGCTGCCGTGTCGGACTGTATTCCTGCTCTCGTCAAGCGAATGAAGTCTGAACTTCCCTCTTTGGTATCGCGACTCTATGATCTCCTTATCCACGGTGAGAAGTACGCAGAGAGGCGTGGTGCCGCCTACGGTGTGGCAGGTGTTGTCAAGGGACGTGGTCTTTCCGCTCTCAAAGAGTTCGGCCTTATCGACCAGCTTACCGAGGCTACTAAGGACAAAGAAGACTTCAGGGTTCGTCAAGGAGCCTTGTTGGCCTTTGAGACACTCTCGGCTACTTTGGGTCGACTATTCGAGCCTTACGTCGTAAACATCCTCCCTCTTCTCTTGAACGCCTTCGGAGATACCTCTGCCGATGTTCGAGAAGCCACTCAGGATGCGTCCAAAGTCATCATGTCTCGGCTCTCTGGACACTGTGTTAACATCATCCTTCCTTCCCTTCTTGAAGGTCTCGAAGAGAAGCAATGGAGAACTAAGAAGGGGTCGATCGAGCTCTTAGGATCCATGGCTTTCTGTGCTCCTCGGCAACTTGCCTTATCTCTTCCGACCATCATTCCTGAGCTAACCGCCGTTCTGACAGATTCCCAGTAAGTCTTTCCTGCCTGAACTTTGAACATATTGTTACATAATCTCAAATTTTCTTCATGTCCCGTCTGCTCGTTTGTCAATCTAGCGCTCAAGTCCGACAGGCTGCTAACGCTAGTCTAAAGCGATTCGGTGAAGTCATCCACAATCCTGAGATCAAGGCTCTTGTTCCAACTCTTCTCAAAGCATTAGTTGATCCTACAAGCAAAACGAACTTGGCGCTCACTTCCCTCCTCAACACATCCTTTGCACACTTCATCGATTCTCCTTCTTTGGCCCTTGTAAGTTAAAACAAGTCCCATGAATGCAAAATTTGTCAAGCTGACCATGTCTTATATCAACAGGTGGCTCCTATCATTGAGCGAGGACTTCGAGAGCGAAGTGCTACAAGTAAACGGAAGGCTGTTCAGATTCTCGGAAACCTGTAAGATCCCTCGTCATTATCGTTAAAAATACATGTTCTCTGACCACAACTTCCCTATATGACAGATCGTCTCTCACGGATCCCAACGACTTTACCCCTTATCGTAGGTTGTTTCCTTAGAGTGTTGGTTGATTTCGACATACTAACAAGATGTACCTGCATCATACACAGTGACTACTTTCCTTCCCTTGGTTCATATCGTCTTGGTTGACCCGGTTCCCGAGGCTCGAGCCACTGCCGCCAAGGCTTTAGGTACTCTTGTCGAACGATTGGGAGAAGAGAGTTTCCCCGACCTCGTGGAAAACCTTCTCCAAACCCTTCGAACCGACACTTCAGGAGTCGATCGACAAGTCAGTCAGACGCGTTTGCCTATCAATTAGGCATACGGCTTTTGAGATTGTATTGACATATTTTTATTTTTATTTTCGCTCAGGGTGCTGCTCAAGGTCTTAGTGAAGTATTGTCCGGTTTGGGTATGGAGCGATTAGAGGGTCTTCTTCCCGAAGTCATCACTAATGCCAGCAGTCCGCGATCTTACGTTCGAGAAGGTTTCATCTCCCTCCTGGTCTATCTTCCAACTACCTTTGGACATCGGTTCGCTCCCCATTTGGGTCGAATCATCTCACCTATTCTAGGAGGTTTAGCTGATGAGTCTGAGTATGTTCGGGAGGCCTCGATGCGTGCTGGTAAGATGATTATCAGCAACTACTCGACCAAAGCTGTCGATCTCCTGCTACCCGAATTAGAAAAAGGTCTTGCAGACGAAAAGTGGCGAATTCGACAGTCCTCTGTCAATCTCATTGGAGAACTCCTGTTCAGACTCACTGGTATCAGTGGAAAGGCCGAGATCGAGGAAGAGGAAGGAGTCGATACTGGTATTACTGATTCTTCTCGGAAAGTTCTTCTCGAAGTTCTTGGACAAGAAAAGCGAGACCGAGTGCTTTCCGCTCTCTACGTCGTCCGGCAAGATGCTGTTGGAGCCGTCCGCACTGGATCTGTTCACATCTGGAAGGCTTTGGTCCAAAACACTCCCAAGACATTACGAGAGATCTTGCCCTCTGTCATTAACATGGTTATCTCCCTACTATCTAGCCCCGGAGATGAGCAAAAGGAGACCGCTTCGCGAACCTTGGCTGAACTTTGCAAGAAGAACGGAGAGAGAATCATGGCCGAGATGGTTCCTATTCTTCGGTCTAGTGTATCTTCTCCTGATTCAAACATCCGTGTTGGAGCCTGTTTGGCCTTCAGTGAAATCTTGTACGTTTTGTAGATTCGCACACGTTTCCAGGAGTTTTCTATAGCCTGACCAAGTAACGCGTTGATTTTGATAGGGAGAATGCCGTACCTGCCCAGTTAGAGGAGCATGAGGATGCTATCATTGCCGGTATTCGGACCGCCCTTGTTGACGAAAACGCTGCTGTCCGAGCTGCCGCTGCTCAGACTTTCGATGCTCTTCTTCAAGGAGAGTTTGGAAACAAGGCTATCGACCAGACAATCCCCACCCTTCTCGAAGCTCTTCGACAGCCTGGAGCCTCTTCGGAGACTGCTCTGCGAGCGTTACGAGAGATCATGGCTGTTCGTGCCAACTCGATCTTCCCGGTTGTCATTCCGACTCTTATCACTGTCCCGATCTCTGCATTCAATGCCCGAGCTCTGGGTTCGTTAGTATCTGTTGCCGGAAACGCGCTCAGCAGGCGACTCACTCCTATTCTTACCGCTCTCGTCAAATCCTTGGAGACTGAGAAGGATGAAGACGTCAAGGCTGAAATTCAGGAGACGACCAAGACGTTGTTAAAGTCTGTGGAAGATTTGGAGGGAATCAACTCTCTCATGATGACTCTCCTTGGTTGGGCAAAGGGAGAATCCCTCGAGCGACGAGTCAGCGCTCTTCAGTGCTTCCGAACCTTCTGTCAGGTTACCGAGGAGGATTACGAAGACTACCGAATCGACTGGATCAGACAGCTCATCTCCTTGTTCGCCGATCGACAGTCTACTGTAGTTGACGCCGCTTGGGAGGCACTCGAAGCCATGGTCAAGGCTGTGCCAAAGGACGAATTAGAAGATTTGGTTATCCCTCTTCGAAGTAGTATTGAATCGACCTCGGCTCCCGGTTACGAGGTGCCTGGATTTTCTCGTCCGAAGGGAGCTCAGTCTATCGTGCCTATTCTTCTAGCTGGAGTGCTCGGAGGTACGCACGACCAACGAGAGCAGGCCGCTGGAGGTATCGGAGATCTTGTACTCCGAACGTCGGAAGCTGGTATCAAGCCTTACATTGTTCAGCTCACTGGTCCTCTCATTCGAGTCATTTCTAGTCAGACTTTCCCTCCTGCCGTTAAGAATGCCATCTTGGCTACTCTTACTGTCCTTCTCCAAAAAGTTCCTCATCTGGTCCGACCTTTCCAGCCCCAATTGCAGAGAACGTTCGTCAAGTCGGTGGCCGATCCTGCCTCGATCTCTATCCGAAATCACGCTGCTGAGGGTCTTGGTGTGTTGATGATATCTCAGACTCGAGTGGATCCCTTGATCACTGAACTTGTGGCTGGATGCCGTACATCGGAACCTGAGATTGCTTCCAGTATGGCACATGCTCTTGCATCAGTGTGCATGACTGCTGGAAAGAACTTGGGCGCGGGCTCAAAGTCCGCTATTGAGGAGCTGATCGGAGAGACTTTCGAGACACCTGGACATGGTACGTAAACTTCTGTATCGATATATCAAAAAGTTTTGTTGTTAAAACTGAGACATGTCGTCCAAATACGCTTCTCCTGATCTGAATAAAAACAGATGCTTTCAACGAGGCGATTGGTCGAGTTGTGGCCGGTCTGACTTTGCATGACAACGAGAGTGTCCAACCAGTTTTTGAGTAAGTACTTGCATCCTTTTTTGTTTTTTGTTCATCTTGTTCTCTTCAGGGTTTGATCAGCATACAACAACATATTGATACAACCTACACATCTTTCTCGTTGGATCAGATCTCTCATCTTCCCGTCACCTCCGTCACCAGTTTCGTCTCAAGTCATTCTCGCGCTCGCCAACATGGTGCCCACGATTTTCGAGACTCTAGATGTCAGAGAACAGGTCGTCAAGAAACTCTTGTCGAGTATCGCTGTGTTTGATAATCCGAGCATAGCTCGACCGGCTAGAGAAGCAAGAGATATCCTCAAGAAGCTTGGGGATGAGGTGATTAACTCGGCACTTGCAGTTTAGATTGTTAGATGGGAGTCTTATGTGTAAGAGGATAAAGAAGAAAAGGGGCAAAGAGACAAAAAAGGAGCTGAGAGAGTTCCAGCCGTGGACGATGATATACATGATATTCTACCTACTGTATTAGAGCTAAATAGTTTTGGCTTGCAGAGAGCAATCTCGGCCGACGGTGGTGGATACACAGTTCTTTTGACTATGGTGCCCTCAGACTATAAACATGGGCCATGGACTTAGTTTGCACCACGGAACAGAACAACAGAGATATGAAGAGACAGAGATGATATATCTGGTCGAGCCACGTGCATCTTTCTTGTCTTTCTATCGTACACCCTCTTCATCCATATACAATTTTGGGGTTCTCACTTCTTTCGCGATATCAATATTTAAGTAAAGTACTTTATCGAAACCAACGTATAAACTATTTATATCATGGCCATCAAGAAGATGGCTACAACTGGAAGAGGCAAAGGGGTAAGACTACGTTCGATCGTTCGTGACCGCTTGGAGGTTACCCTCTGTCAATTTATCTTGGTCTTCAGTCAAGACATTCGTCGCGCTAGAATGCAGAACGATCGGGCGATATTGTTCTGCTGGTGTTCTCTCTTTCCCTCAAGGATGGCGGGATGTACTAGAAATCAAACATGGTTTCCATACAGAACGTCTCCGTATACTGTTCATTAGCCTGTTGTGTACCACAGCTTTGAGGCAAATCATGACGTCAGTGCCACGGGATGCACCGCGCAACATGCCTCATCCAACGCTTCACAAGGAGAAGAACCAGGAGGAAAGAATGCCAGGAAGTGACCATGCTGTCGCTGATGCTGAGGTTGAAGTCGAGGTTGAGGCAGAGGTTGAGGCTGGCCCAATGTAAACACGTGATCCATGATCCGTGGGATCTTGGTGGTTTTGTGGTCGGAGGCTGCCCAAGCCTTAAGGGTCACGTATCGGCTACGTCATCGGTCGGACTTCGTTCTTCCTCGGCAGCCAGAGCCGTATTACCAGTTATCTAGTAGCCTTGCTTCCACTTTCAACTTTCATTCTCTGTTTCTCTCGTTAAGCCATCAACCATCATGTCCATCCCCAACGTATGTACTGACGGTGACTATTACAATCGTATGAAGGGACACTCAGGCTACTAACGACTTGTTGTGTTTTTTTATGATATAAAAATCAATCACTCTTGAAGTATTACGCTATCCTTTCGGTTCCTAGAACGGCTTCATTGTGAGTTTAATATCTCTGCACCCATCTTTCCTGAAAATATATATCAACCACATCAAACATTATCCAAACTAGTGAGGAGATCAAATCGGCGTATAAGAAGGAATCCCTTAAGTCTCATCCCGATAGATTAGCCCCTACAGCTTCCGATGGTTCGTCTATTCTGTCTTGTGTTATTCATGATGGCCCACTCAGTTCAATAGGCTGACACGTTGCGGATCGATTACCACCAGCCGAGAGAAAGCGAGCGACTGCTAGATTCCAGCAGGTAGCCGATGTATGTGTTCTATCATCTGTTGGGTTTTTTGTAATGAATGTTCAGACTTACCTTTGACTTACTATTTGCACAGGCTTACTTCACCTTGTCTGATCCGGCTCGTCGAAGAGAATACGATCTTCACACTCCTTCATCCTACTCATTCCCCTCTTCTGATCCATTCGCTGATTCTGAAGAATCAACGTACTCCTCAACATCTGATGTACCTCCTAAAGAAAACGCTTCGTCATTCTTCTCCAACCTATTCAACTCGGCGACTGGTGGTCCGGCAGGTCACTCGAACGCCGACGAAACGTTTACCAGTGTGTTTGCTGATCTGCTCGAGCCGGAGGTAGGAAGAGAACGTGCAGGAAGGATGTGGAGTTTGGTTGGAGGAGCAGGAGGAGCAGCTGTAGGATTCGTGGTCGCAAATATACCAGGAGCCATGGCTGGGTATGAAGTCTTTTCTTGTGTTGGATAATATTATTTCTAGATGTTTCCTTGTGTGGACCCGGATAGATAGCGCTGACGTACTGAGGTGATTCATTTTTCTTTTGTAGAGGATTCGCTGGCAACCGGCTAGGTGCCGTCAGAGATGCTAAAGGAAAAGCTGTTGGTGAGGTGTTCATGGTATGTACTCTTTAATCCTTTGTATACTTGTTCTATCCTTTTTCTTCGGAAAACTAGTTAACGCACAATTTCTGTTTTAATACCATCACTGAAAAATTACAGAGTCTCGGCTCAGACCGAAAGGCAGAGGTAAGGAAGCTTCTCTTCCGCGTTTGTCCATCAAACGCTTGCTCATTTTTACATTTGAATCCTTCTTGGTTTTACTTAGATTCTTCGAGCGCTCGCCGCAAAGTTCTTCTCTAGCATTGGACAGAAAGCCTTCTAAACTCTTGTTCTTTCTTTGTTCCTTATTTCTCATCTGTCGGTCTTCTTGTTTGTGTTCATCTTTCTTGTTCGTTGAATGTATAAACGCTTTCTGTCTCCTCCCCTCGCACCCTGGTTCCTGCCGATTTTGTATCTTATTTGGTTACACATACAGCTTGACACAACATATTCAATGCCATTTTCTGTTCCATACGTTGTTCATATTGCCTTCAGCGCATTTTTAGCATTCATCGTTCTTGTGAATTTCAACGCACCCTATCAGGAGAATCAAGAAAGGGCAAGTCATCGGACAGAATAGATAAAACCCTGCAGAGGGCTGACAAAACGACTACACTTCACCCTACGCACATATCACAAGATTAGTATGCGTTTACATGAACCCCAGAAAGATTGGATGACAAGTTGACCGAGAAAGAAAAACGCAAGAGAGAGAACAAGACAGAGAAAGAAAGAAGGCAAGCAGAGAGTAGAGAAGAAGTTTGACTGATGAGACAGGAATCAATGAATTTGTTGAGAGCAATTATAGTGCGAAGAGACAAAGATCTTGAGATGTAGATATGATTGATTATGCTTTTAATTCGACAAGTTACGGAGCTCCTCCAAGAAGATGAAACGATTAACGGATTAACCACGAGGTAGGTAACAAACCGTGTATAGACATGCACAGGACAGAAAACATTTGAAGTAAAACATGAACGAGCAATGAGGCAAGGGAGCACATCAAGTCCACCTATTTGAGAAAACCTGAAGAGACAAAGAGGAGGAATTCTGCAAGACGGAAAAACGGAAAAGAGAGAGAGAGATGTGCTGTTTCACAGGGGAATATCCGCCAGCTTTTTTAGGATTGTCTCCAACTTGACATTTTTCCCCGCTTTCCCTTCTGAGTCCAGATCCCCAATATCCATTCTTGAGCCAAACTCTGCAAATTCCCCCTGCAGTCTGTCTAGTTCCCTCTCGAGCGCGCCAGATAAGGTGTTCAGGACATCTCGGGTGTATTCAAAAGAATGTGTCTCCGTACGCATATAATTCACACAGTGATGGAGGATTTCTGGAGAGGTCGACTTCTTCTGCAACGTATCTATGATGCGCGCCGCAAGATAGATGAATATGAGAAGGTTAGTACCTGAAAGTGAAATGATAGTTAATGATGAGAAACGGATAGAGAGAAGAACTAACTGATGACGAGTCTTGAGGAGGGATTGGCATGGATCGAATGGATGGTGGGAAAACTAAACTTTCCTTCTGTTAGATCCTCCGCAAAGTTTTTGTTATGGGCATACTAGTGAAGAGTTGAGGTTGAAGCATCAAGACAGATATAAACAAACCGTTTCAGTCAGAACAAAAGAAGAACAATAGCTACCTCAGATGATTGCAGGTTCATATAGTCGTCTCTGATTTGAAAGTATATAGAGATTAGGTTGACCAGCTGGACAAAATCTCTACACAACAGAAATTCCCAAAACAGTTGAAAGGTCCCAACATGAACCGATGAGTTGAGCACGTTATCTTTCCGAAAAGGAATGATGTATGTGTCAACACTTACATGTCGCATTCTGACTTTGCCATCATTAACCTGACCGCTATACGGAACAAGCCTCCCGTCTCTGGTTGAAAATTCATTCCAACGTGGTCAGTCACCAAACGTAACGGTATCAGTCGATCAGAGTCAATGACCGTCCGCTTACTTCCAAGGACCATTTTCACGTATTCTTCTTCGCTAGGGCACGTTAAGCTATCTCTCCAGAATAGTTCCAGGCCTTGCCCCCTATGGAGGGAAAGCATTTCGTCTGTTTGTTTAGAAATTAGGAAAAAAAAAGGTTGGTCAAATGTATAAATAATGATCAAGAGACTATAACACAAGCAGGTCCTACCGGTGATCACTTTATCAAGATACGTGTCTTTTGAAAATGGGATTTGTGAATTAGGGGTGGATGTCCCTCCGTGATCAGAAGAGGTAGAGGAAGAGGAGGATGCAGAGGAGACGGATGATTGGAGCGAAGCAGATGAAGGAGGGATGACTGGTGTCGGCGTCGGTGTTGGGCGAAGCTTGAAGATTTCTTGATAAGCCAGAAAGTATACATAGTTTGCTCTGCAAGTCATGATTTATGATTCAGTGGGAACGGTTGTTTTAGAATCTCTCACGAAAATACAGAGACGAGATGAAGCAAGCAGATTAACGGACGTGTTTATCGTCTGTGGGATCCCGTAGATCAGATGGGCTACAGGCGAACCACGCCTGAGAACTGATGAATCCTCCACATCGTCCATTCTGTTATAAGCATGAACAGAGGTCACATACGCAAGATGGGTGTATAGGCCAATAGGACGCGAAGGTTAGTCGACCATTCAATCTTGGCGACTATCATGACCGGAAAACCAGTCGTCTAGTTGATATGGGATGAACAAGATCAAAAAAGTATGAAGGACTGACAACAAGCTAGCGGTGTGTAGCATACTGGTTGTAGCACGCCATACAAATTGAAGAACATCATCGAAGAGAGAGGATTTTAAAAGAAGTGATAACTATCAGTGATGTATTGACTTGTACCGAAGGTTAAGGTTTATCAAATATAATCCCCATCCGACGGTCGATCTGCAATCCGTTCCGCTCCAGTGGACATCAAGTCAATAGAAACGACATACCCGACGACATTCTGGATGACTTCGAGATCTTCCTTCTTGACATCCAACCAAAAGTTGAAAGCCTCGATGAGCTGGGACCGAATTTCCTTACCGGGATTTTTCCCCAAGTAATGGTACGGTTCGAGGAGCACGATATCATCCTGAGGAGTGAACTCCAGTGGGACTGCTGTAAGGATATTCGCGTAGTCCATCGTGTGTCTTGTATGTGTGTGTATAGTCCTTCGTATTGACTATGGTTAGGTGAAAGTTAAAATGGCTGTATGCTATATGTATGAGAAAAGAGTGGGGTGTATGCTGGTCGACAATCCTTCTTGTTCATTGTCTCTCCCGAACGAGATGAAAAACGATCGAGCAAGATGGAGTAGCGTGGACGGACACGCAAGGCCCATGCCGATCGGCCAAATCGCCCGGCCATCGAACCGGATCGAATCATCTCCGAACCGGTGAGGTTCGGGCAAGAAGGGTTCATATGCCCTGGCTGCGGAGCAAGATCGTAGTTACGTAATTCAAACATCTTATACTTTGACAATCGATGGATATGTATGGAAAACCCGATCTGCAAACAGACAGACAAATGGATAGAAGGACAGGTAGTTGATAGATACGTGAGTATGTCAGCCAAAGAGAGAACCTATTTGAGTCCGAAGCCCTGGCTCATCGTAAGCGCCTCCTCGAGCTTCTTCTGAAGCATTATCTTTGATCTATATCTCGGCAAACAGAGCGTGTTGAAACATGTGTGCGAAGCTTTCAAGGAGAGGTGATCAAGTCGAGCGATTAATCGTATGTATAGAACCACCAACTCAGTCGAAAGTCTAACATAAAGATACGTACATGGAAGCTGGGCTTCGGGCACTTTGGTAGCTTGAATTCGGAAGCTCATGTTGATCAACCCGGTCGCAGGCACTCGATCGCTTCCGGTCTGATGTGAAAAGGATGAAGGATCAATTGCAGATCGTAGTGCTTCTGACTTTTGATACCTCCTAAACAAATATAACACGTACAACAAATGCCAACAGCTTTTGTTGCTGCTCGGTTGACCAAGCAGAGACAAGTTCCCAGAATGATCTACATCGATAGAGCATGGACGACAAATGACAAAAGATGAGTCTTCCCACCGTAGAAAACTAAGAACGAAAGAGAAGAACAAAGTCGTTACTTGATTAACTCGTCCTCTGCTGAGCAGCCTTCATACACGGTTACTCCTCGGAGCTATAGCATAATTAAGAACACTTTAGCGCTAGCACCTGTAGCAAACGAAAGATGCACAATAGGACAACCTACTTGAGCTACATCTAATGGATCTGGTGATCCACAAACTAACAGACCAATCTCCTCCGCATGAAATAATGAGAGAGCGTTGCCTACTCGAAAGTTTCCTGATTGTTGGTTAAGTAACATATCGAAAGGAGAAGAAAGATGTTATACACAACGAACCTTCGCACACCGACAGCCATCCTTTCTGAAAAGCTCGGAATTGACGGGAGACTGAGGTAACCAACATGAACTGCTCGGCAAATTCAGGCAAGCAAAAACAAGTCTCATCAGAATGGTCGGGATCAGGGCGCTAGACAGAAGAAGAAGAGACAAAGCAAATACCTCGACCAGTCGTTCGACATAATCTTCATCACAGCATTACACAGACAATGTAAGTCACCCAACTTGGCGGACAATAACAAAGCGCAAGTCAGAACACATACCTTCTCTATTCTCAGATGTCACTGGAGTATTTTCTCCATTAGGAATCAACGGAACTGGGATGACCTCTCCGAAAGCCTCATACTATTCGTCCTCCCCACACATGAAAACATGTGACATCAGCCTCGTTAAGTTAGGTGGGTATAGAGCATGTAATGAAGACGAACCTCTCCAACAAATGTCCTACAAAACACGTCTTCCACGTCCCCTTCAAACTCCAATAAAGCTCTCAACCCTCTAACCAAAGACGGTTGCCATTCTTCCAGATCGGCGAGAGTGACTGGTTCGTCAAGAAGTCTTTTGAATGCCGCCACAGGCAAACGAATGTCTAGAGTAGATGCATGATAGACAGCTAAACCGATGACAACCTGTAATTTATAATCCAGAGTCGTGTGTATTGATCAATATCTGAAACAGAGTATTTTCCACAAGAAAGGGAGAAGTTCTGTCTTCATAGAGAAAGACAAAAGAGTTGTTTACGTACTCCTACTAAGGTGTACTGCTCTTCCGACTCTAGGGAGGCTGAAAGTCACGCGAAGTCCGCTCGGCTCAGTCATATTTTACATATGTCAAGTGCAAATAGAAAGGTAATTGAGACAAACCTGGATTAAACCAACACAGATTTGTTTCTTCATCCCATACCCACATTCCATACCGAGGATCAAATAATTCTCTGACCAACAATAAGAACCATTCTTTCTTCAACCCTCCCGCATCCACACCCTACATCGAGGCCGATGACCGAAGAGATAGAGAGCATTCGTCAGCAGAAATTTAAGCGCGAGAAGAGAGACAAAAAAGCATCTTAGAGAGCTGACCTCTTCACCCGCAAATTCGATTCGAAGGGCCCGTTTCAAATAGTGAATTGAACCCGAGATCTGAGCCAACGAGTCTTCCATTAATCGTTCTCGTCGAACTCGAATAGTGATGTATGGTTGAACCAGCCGACGGCCGTCCAAGTCAATATACGATGTGTTGTAAGATGCTGATTGTTGAATCCTACCAAAAGTTGTACAAAATAAACATGAGGTTACATCATAGAATCAACGTTTGCCTCAAGGGTATTAAGAATAAGACCACATCGGAAGAACTTACTTGGAGTCATGCAAGAGAATCTTCAGTTTTGACCCTAGAGATATCAGGAATGGGTACTGAGATACAAAGAAACACTGTTTTGAGCTCGTCGAGGCCGTCTGGACCCAAGCATCATAATCTACCACGACATCCAATTGGTCAATTAACGTGATATAGAAAGCAGAAATCGGCACCCTGGGTACGGCCACATTCGAGGCAAACAATAAGGAGAGTACTCTTCCAGTCGAACGGAATCGCCAGTCATACAGATATGGTAGTGTTTTAGATCGACTAGCGGGAGGAAGAGCTGAGGCCGGGATATGCTTAGCAATTCGAGGAACCGCCCTGGTGTGACGGATACAAGGGGTCAGCTCTGGCATTCACTCTCAATTGGTAGCAAACCTAGGACGTACACTGTACTGATCAGCTCCAACTTTTGTTGAAACTCGTCTTTGTCATATATATGGTTGAACCAATTAACCAACTGTACTCACAGGTCGAATAGTCTTCGATCAACAAATAGGCTTCGAACACGGTCAATTACAAGAAATCAGAACGTACAATGTGATGCTGATTATTAGACAGATTGGATACGATACCGAAGAATCGTTTCTTTACAGCCTCAGACCGGGGATCTCTGCTCTTCAACAAGCTGTCGTTCTAAACATACGCAAAAGTCACGCTAGATCGATGAGTACGAGAGCATACACGGAGCACCTTGTTTCTTATTTGGGCTGACCTCGAGCAAGATGATGACCCAAGTCAATCCTCTCGGACCCTGCTTTTCATGAAATCTTCTTCTCGGCCTTCTGAACAATCCCTGAAGAGCCTCGATGACACTCTCGTGAAGGGCTAAGGGAAGCGAGTTCAGAATAGCATAAAATTTTCGAAGTTCGGCCAGGTCGATTCCAGGATTGGGAACACTAGGTTCGATTGTCTAAGAAGAGAAAAAATGCGGAAGAGTTAGAACGCGATTTTGCATGATCCCCATTCAAGGGCAGGAGAAAACACTAACTGAAAAAGAGTTGGAAAGCGAGGACCAATGCGAGCTTTCACATCCACGATGACAAAAGGCTTAATCCGAAAGATCCAAGACAAAAGGCATGATCTAGTTCGAAAACGGAGCTTACAAAACCAAGTGCAATTCATCCGCTAGACCTTGCCACCATATTTCCTTCTTTTCCGCCCTCCCTGCCGTCCATCTCAGCCCAGCTTCAATCTCACCACGTTCATCTTGCTCATCTTCACTATCGCCTTCAAGCGTCTTCGCCTCAGTGACATCCGTTTCCACGAACGGCATTCTGAACGAAGACGCCGTGGGCGATAAGAGGCCAGCTGATGATCGAGCTTGACGAACAAGAGATTGAAACCGAGCGAGTGTGAGAGGCTCAGGATCTGATTCTCGAGCGAGTCCTAAGAGATGCCAACAGTAGCGCAGTATTTGATCCGATTCAGCTCTTGAACACGAGATGAAGCTGAGAAGATAGAATAAACTCACCGGCGGCTCGTTGTTCGCTCAAACCAACGTCGGTGATCGTTCCACAAACGGTACACCTAAACGAGTCCACCGACCGAGGATATTGTAGCGTGGCTAGATGTTGTAAATGACGATGATGAGACAGGCTTTGTTGATAAACGAGAATATCTGTCCATAGAGAGTACACAGATAATGATCCTTACCTGAGCAGCAAACGCATGGTGAAGTAGCCTGAGTTTGATTCCCATATTGTTCGCCGAACTTAGAAAGAGGTCAGAGATAGTCTAACAGACACCTTACTGATACACACAGTCGATATATAAGCGAGAAAACAAGTAAAGCGAACCATTGAGACTGCCATTCCTTTTCTAATATTCTTTGGCCCCTCCGATGCCTTGACGAAGCCAGTTATTCCGATGGAGCTTGCTTTCTTCTCCGTCTCCTTTTGTTTTGATCCCATACCTGTCAGTCCAGCAGAGGGTTGCAGCATCGAATTTTCTGTGCTAGCGGTCGTCCGAGGAGCAGGTCCATCTGAGGGTAGAAGCACATGTGGTAATAAAATCGGGAGGGATGGAGGAGAACCTGCTTTGACGGGCGTTGTAGTGGAGATATGGTTGGAAAGAGGCGGTAGAGCTGAGATGTTCTGTGGAAGAGGTAATTCTAATGGAGGAGCGATTGAAGGAGGAGATCCACCATGAGCAGGGGGTAAGGCTGTATGAGAAGTGGATTCAATGTTGTTGGAGGAAGATCCTCTAGATTTAAAAAGGGATGCAACTCTCGAAGCCGAGCTAACAGTGCTACCACTATGGGAAGAGATTATCTGGTTGGATGAGCCACTTGCTGCATTAGCCCGAGCGAGAAGTGCGTCCCATGTTGATGCAGATGATGATGTTGGCAAAAGGGTAGGTATTGTTATGTTTGTCAAAGGAGCACGTGGTGATGGAGAAGCGGAAAGCGATACCGACGTAGCAGGTTGTCCCGACGATTCATTTGTTAAATTAGCCGATGAAAGGATAGGCGAGGATGATGCACGCGCCAGAAGAACATCCCAAGAAGAACCTTGACCTGCCGATCGAGTCTGAGTTTCAATCGTAGTTGAAGAAGTTCTGCTGGTGTTTGGCCCTCGAGGATGAACAGTGGATCCAGTAATCGTCGACGAAGAAGAGGCAGATGAGTGATCAAATTCTAGGGCTGATGATGGAGGAGTCCGAAAAGGAGGGATTTCTGGTGATCGAGCAGGTGATGCTGATACTGATGCGGACGCTGTGACTCGTGATGGCGGTGTTGGAGGAGAGAACACGGATGAGGGCGCAAGCACGGGCGTAGATTTTGGTGAGGTCTTTGAACTAAATGCCTGTGTTTGCAGACGACGCTGAATGTTAGGGGCCTCGAAGGACGGAATCCCAAAAAGCGTATTGACGGGCTGTTTGCGCTGTTCGACATAGCCTAAGAGTTGGTCCCAGGACGCTGTAGATGAAGAAGTCGAAGGAGCCAGACCAGCCACCGCATTGGAGGAAGACGCCAGGCGTTGGGACGTTGTAGGAGCGTTTGTTTGATTTGGCTTGGATTGCGGCCCAGTTTGGAGTTGCGATTCGTCTGAAGCAGAGAGCAAATTCGAATGGGGGAGTGGAGGTCGAGAATCGGAAGGAACAGAAGATGACAAAAGCCTTAAGGAAGGGAACGATGCGGAATTAGGCAAGAGATTCCGGTCAAACATGGATTTGCTGCCCAAACTGTAGAACAGAAACAAGATGATATGTGATTGATAAAAGTATGTCTTTATGATCTGGCCAAGATGATCTCACACAGGCGCGCTATCAAGGAACAAGCAGGTGGAGAAAGCCGACAAGAGGGACACTCACGAGCCAGTTTGTCGATGACCGGATGATGCCAAGTTTGCCTTAGACTCTGCCAAGATTTGCCTCTCTCTATCGACTTGAAAGTCATCACCTTCGCCAACGTGTGCATGTCCCAATGGCTCAGGACTTTCGGAAGCGACATGACTCTGAGAAACAGATCTGCTTTGCAAAACAGGACGACGGCTGGGTCCACGTGGATTGGAGTCGTACTGCTGAGGCGGAAGCGATTTCGGTGGTCGAAGGGTTCCAGCTTTCGATTTCTGTTTTGAACTCGAGTTGGAGGCTGAGGAAGAAAGGAAGTTAAGCGTCGATAGCGTTGGTAACACAGACTCAGTCGTTTATGGACAATATCCGCATAGAACGAACAGTAGAAAGCAGGAGAGCTTACAACTGGCAGAAGATGAATTGGCGGAGGAGAATATACTAGTGAACTTTGAGCTTGTAGATGAAGAACTCTGATGAGGACTTGTCGAGGAACTCGGTCCACTAGAGTTGGAAGACCCATTCTTGTTGCTCTCTCCGTTGAGCTTGAGAAACATAACTACTTCACGTGTAGTTGAGCTGGAGAATACAAGACTGAGTATGAGTACAGCGTGGGGATATAATACTGTGAATGAAAAGTATGCGATGGATCTAAGAAGACGATGCTTGGATCGATGTGATCAGAAGTTTGATTCGGAGAATTTCAGAACGTAAATAGTAGTGGTGGATTGAGCGCGAACAGTCAAAGTGAAGCGAGACAGAAGCTTTCAAGGATGAATGACCCTTGCTCTATGTCTGTCTTGTTCTTTCTATACAAGACCTATCGAAGCAAGAGAATTGAGAGAAGAAACTATTGAGGTCAAGGCCAAGATTAGGATGGATGTGCAAGATATTGATGAAGGTAAATGCGAGTACAGGCAAATAAGCTTCTTGCAAATCTTGGTTAGTCACCCAACCGAGCAGCCGAGCGAACCACTTGTAGTCATGATCATCCTTCGACCATCTTTACCATAGAGCAACATTTTCAAAGTAACACATCGACATCCAGTCGGAGACGATCCAGATATATACCACTATGTCAAACAACATTATACAGCAGGTTTTAGAAACTAACAGTAAATAGAGTGAGTCTGTGTATGTGTGCGCGCTGCATCAAGTTTGATATGTTTTTTTTTTGATTTATGAGATTCAAATATCTGAATAAGCCTGTATTCAATAAATACTTGGACGTGTCAAGAATCGGTAGCCATCTCATTCGGTTACTCTCACCAAACAAATCTCATCAAGTCTGTTCACCATGGGGAGGTAGGTTTATGGACTTGTCATTCCTTTTATGTGTCTGGATATATCGTTGAGGATAATCTTGGTTTTCTTTAGAAACACTGGTCTTTTTGGGGCCATGACATCGATAGATGCCTTCGGCAAGGTACAGCTTGAATCGACTTGCCTTTTCTTCTAGTCGAACGCAACCGTTTTTCTCTCTTTCGTTAACAACCTATGCGTTTTGGCTTCGGTTGTATCCTCATCGAATTGCAATCTAGACTATGGAGGATGTCAAGATAAGAACCAGGACCGGAGCCTTCCGTCCGTCTTCGTTTGCTTGCTTTGACATTTCGTGGACAATCCCAAGTGGAAACACTACTAACTCATAGGTCCCTTCTCTGCCTCATCTCTACAGTCACTATGCTTTCTTTGGCAATCATCGTGACGTGCACATTCATCGAATTTGTCGACTATCGTAGAATACACATCGAACCTTCTATTTTGGTCGATAAGAGTAGAGGAGAAAAGCTCACGGTCGATATGGATATCACCTTCCCGAGGGTACCTTGTTATCGTATGTCTATACTATCATATCCTTGACTGCTTTATCTCTTTCAAAGCCAACTGTCCTTTCTTTCGTACCCGGTCTGCGCGTCGGTTTCAGTCTTATCGATCGATATTATGGATATCTCTGGAGAGCACCAGAATGATCTGACGCACAACATCAACAAAACAAGATTAGATGATAAAGGAGGTGTCATTGACCTACATGGAACAGGTAAGAAACCCGTTTCTCAGACTGGCCCATTCAGTCTGCGCTTTGATCAATGTACTAACAAGTTATCTCTTCCGCCTCGACTTCGGATCTGTTCTTTTTATCGTTTAACAAGGGTTGACCGGAGATCTTGAGAAAATAGCTGCCACCACAGGAAGCGACTATTGTGGATCCTGTTACGGTGGAACTCCCCCATCAAACGGGTAAGTTCTCGTTTGTCATGCTGATTCCCTCCTCATACACTAGCTTGTTAAGATTGCTCACCCAGCTTGTTCATTTTATGTGTCTAAATTCCGTGTTCGTCGAGTACAGATGCTGCAACACTTGTGAGGATGTTCGAGAATCCTACGTCCGCAAAGGTTGGAGTTTTACGAACCCAGACGGAATCGAGCAGTGTGTTAAGGAGCACTGGTCTGAGAAAATCGAGGCCCAGAACAAGGAAGGTTGCAACATTGCCGGTCGAGTCAGAGTCAACAAAGTCGTTGGAAACTTCCACATGTCGGTAAGTTCAAATCCCCAGCCACTATCGACTCATGTTCAACGTTCGTCAGGTCTGAAGCTAACAATTCAATATCTCTCTCTTTTCGCCGGAAAGCCTGGGCGATCGTACCAGCTTAATTCGCATCACACGCATGATCTGGTAAGTGTTTCTCTCTCCTACCCTATCTCTTCGGCGAGCCGTTCATACTGAAACATTTTTGTATGCACAATCGTTTCTTGCGTTCTCTTTATCTGTCATAGGTCCCCTACCTTCGATCCGGTAACCACCACGATTTTGGGCACGTTATCAAAAAGTTCTCTTTCGGTGCGGATGATGCACCGCTGGTTCCTACCCAGAAGATGCTCGATGTCAGAAAAAAGCTCAATGTGGTCAACCCGTTGGAGGGGGTTCAGGCGCACACCGAAGAATCGAATTATATGTTCCAGTAAGTTGAAGCTTGCGTTTGTCAAATCAGTAGATCCGAATCATTAGACTTCTGAGCTGAACATCGATGTAACGACCGGCCATCGATCGCTCGATTCAACAGGTACTTCGTAAAGGTAGTCTCCACAAAATTCGAGTCTCTCAAAGGAGAGGTTACTCCTGCCCATCAGGTAAAGCCTTTCTTTCTTGTCGCCGCGGTCTTTGACGCGCAACTTGAGACTTATGATCGAACTATGATCTTTGTTTTTCCTGATACAGTACTCTGTGACCTCTTACGAGCGAGATATGTCCGCAACAGGAGGTGCTGCTAAGGATTCGACTGGTCACATGACCGCACATGGAATGGCCGGTGTGCCTGGAGTGTTCTTCAACTATGAGATTAGTCCGATGCTTGTAGTTCACCAAGAGACCAGACAGAGCTTCGCCCATTTCCTTACTTCGTTAGTCGTTTCGTTTTCCCTTTGTTTATGTATTTTGACCGATGTATCTATGCATACCGACTGACCGAGCATGCATGTCAACTTCTCGTGTTGTATGATGGAATTCATGTGGTGCAGAACAATGGCTATCGTAGGAGGAGTTCTCACCCTGTTCCAGATCGTCGATTCCTTGATCTTTACCGGCAAGAAGAAACTCAAAGGCGAGAAGGAATCGGATGGATACAGTGGGCTTGGTGGAAAACTTATCTGATTCTGTCGTTGGTCTCCTGGCTTAGTTTGGTCAAGCCAGATCAGGTCAAATAAATTCAAGGGGAGAGCAGAACGAGAGAAAACTTGGACGCTTTTCTTATCAGGTTGCTCGAAATTTAATTCATTCTTCTTTTGTATCCTCCTATCCATGTTGGTGTCTATATCTTTTCTACAAACGAAATAATCTTACGTCACACGAAGGTGTGGGTGGTCGTCGTCGTCGTCGTTTCAGCCGGGTAGGGTTACGAAGATGAGTCGAGGCTGTGCAGACTCGCACGCACCACCGGCCGAGGTCTGCAAACACCTTCTAACTCTGGATCTATCCCTCACATCCCATCACAATCTTACGCTATCGTATCACCATGTCATTCTTTAGACGTAAAAAAGACAAGTCAGAGATCCCCTTGCCTCCTGATGAACGAGTCCAATCGAATCAGAACATCTCTCGACAAGATCCCAATCAAACGCGCCAACAATTGTTTGCTTCATCCTCCGGTGCTTCCAAACAGAACGGCAATCCATATGACCAACCATCTTCTTCAGGTCGGACGCCCTCGATTGCTCCCTCCTACACCTCAGTAGATCCCTATGCCCGAGCAGCCAGTTCATCAGCTTCGGGATCAGCATCAAACTACAATAAACCAGTGCTGGAGAAGAAGATCGAGTCCGACCCAACGAGGGCCGCCTTGTTTTCGGGTTACAATCCTGCCGCTATTCCTCGAGAGGTCAAACGACAGGTTGGCGGAAGAGATTTTGGTTATGACAACACTCAGGGAAGCGACGAAGGACAAGACGGTCCAAGGGGTGAGGCCTCGGGAGGTATCGATGAGGCAGCAGAAGATGAGGAAGTCGAGATGATTAAACGAGATCTTCGAGGGGTCAAGCAAGAAACTTTAGGATCCTCCAGGAACGCTCTCCGGATCGCTCAAGAAGCAGAGGAAACTGCCAGACGGACGTTGGGCCAACTAGGTGATCAATCTGAAAAGATTGCCAACACAGAACGGAATCTAGATATGGCCAAGGCCGCTTCGTCAAGAGCGAACGACAAAACGAACGAGCTCAACCAACTCAACAGAAGTATCTTCAATCCCGTAATCGTTTTCAACAAGGACCGAAAGAGGAGAGAAGCAGAGCAGAAAATGGTTGACCGACACATCGAGGAAACTGCAGAAAGACAGACTGCAAAGCTAGATATTCTCCAGAGTCAACAAAGGCTGAACGATGGTTCTCTTGGCGAGAGGAACGCCGTGAGGAGAAAGTTCGAAGATCCAGAGAAGAGAAAAGAGGCCAGGTCGAGATATCAGTTTGAGGCTACAGAGTCGGATGACGAACTTGAAGATGAGTTGGATGACAACTTGACGGAGACACTCGACGTCACTAAAAGGTTGAAAGCGCTAGCCTTGGCTTCTGGGTTCGTCTCCGCTGCTCCTCTCTTAGCCATTTTTCGTTCCTTGTTCATAACATACTGATATTGAAACTTTGAAAATACACAGAGAGGAGATCAAGAGCCATAACGAACGACTCAACAGAATCAACAACAAGGCCGAGGGACTCGACTTGAAGATCATCCACAATGTGGAACGACTGAAAAAAGTATGAACTTTGTACAATCATCATGTACATGAACTTGAAGCTTTTTGAACTGATCAAGGACCATTCCATTTGGTATCTTTTCTGTTATGATAGGTAAAATGAACATTCACTTGGCGCCTTGTCTCGGACAAATAGCCATTTCACCTTTCTTTCTTCTGTTGTGAACATGCTTTCCGCAATCTTTCATCTCATTTAGTGAAACTCTTCTACTACCCCACTCTAAACTCTTTACCATAATCTCATTGAGTGTCCCTTAAGTATATCTCCTAGCTCAGCCTCTCGTAACGTCTATATGTGTCTGCCTCAGTCTTCTTAACCTTTGAATATTATCATATCACAATCACGTCTTCCGCTTCTATTGACAACAAAACATGGGTATATGCGAGCAAATCAAGGGAAAACGCAGTAGCGATGTGATCATACAACAAGCAAGGAAGAGACCTTCAAAACAGACAGACAGACTATATTCATCTTCCTAACGCTTCAACCCGCCTCAATACATCTTCCACTCGTTCACCGATGGCTCTCAAGTTTCCTTCTACTCTGATTTCATTCGCCTTTAAACTTCCCTCCATCTGGTCGACAATGGCCTTCAAATCAACCGAGCTTTCTCTCAACCGAGTTGTTTCGGACTCGAGTCGAGTCAAAGTGGATCCAAAGGACGAAGATGCAGAATGTAGGTCAGATAGAGAATGCAGTCTGGCAAGTAGAGGAGGAAGAACAGGAAGGACGGGTTGAATCTTTGGTAACAAAGAGGATAAGCTCTCTATTTTTTGAGCCTGTGCGGCCGTCAAAGAAGACGGTGATGAAGAAGATGGAACGTCAGATGGATAGAGATGGGTAGCCGCCCGACGATTGTGAGGTTCAGAGAGTGAGGTAGAGTCAGGAGAAATCAGATTAGAATTGTTTGTTGCGGAGGAATTTGTTTGAGCTCGATCGAGATCCGTAAGAAGAAGTTTAATCCTCCTAGAGATCGCGTCGAGATGACGAGGTTGAGTGAGTAGTGTGAGAAGATGATCGAGTTTCTGTACGGTCGGTAGCAGAGGCGTCGGTATAGTCTGAACCTGTTTTTGTCACATTGAGCATGCAAGTTAGTGAAAGATGATTTTTATGACTTGTAAGGGTCGAAGACAGGCGTGCACAGATGAGATAAGGAAATCACATACATCATCTAAACCTGTTCTGTCAACTCCGATAGCATGTTCCAGCTCTGCCAGCCTTCTGTCAATTTCTCCCACTTTCCGCCATTCGTCCCCCTCGCTGGCTGACCGAATTTTCTCTGAAGATTGTTTTTCCTCATTAGAATCTGGCACGGCACCTGACAAAGCCCGCGCATCCTCAAGATTCTGTCCCAACTCTTTCATCCTGTCCTCCCAAGACATACCGTTCTGATCGATAGCAATCCGAGCGCCATCAACATCCAGCTTGTCTAGACCGCCCATAAGGTTTTTGAGTTCTCTCAGCATGTCTTTTACTTCATTCTCCTTCTTGTCTTCGGACGAATGATTGTCTACGTCTGTACGGTCGGATGACTCAGCAGCGAGTTGCTCCTCCAGTTCGTTCATCTCGTAACGCAGTCGACGGAGCCGAGCGCGAGGAGGCTCGTCATCAATGGGAAGTAAAGCGGAACGCTCAAGATCCGAAGGAAGCGAGGGACCGGCTAGTGTTGGGTGTCGACTTGTCTGAGTAGGAGTAGGGTATAATGAGTAGGTCTCTTAGGATCCGGTGATGAAGTTGAGAAAGAAGAAATTTAGAGATCAGACACAGGCATGAATTCAACAAAATTGACTGGAAACCAACTGACTGGCTGCTAGGGCACCAAACTTCGCTCCTGCCAAGTTGAAATCAGGTAGTGGTGATTCATCCGGATATTCTCTACCCTGAGCATCCTTCACTTTCTGAATAGTTCGGGCCGATGTGGAATTGACCATGTCGTCATCGGAGTCTTCAGCATACTGTGATTGTTTGATGTGCTTGTCAGTCAGATGTGAGGATAGTCTTTGGGTAAAAAAATGATCTGTCTGACCTGAATACGTTCAGGAGGAACATCTTCAGTTTCATATACGTCTGGCGCGGTATCCTATAGATAGTTGTCAAATGAAAGGGTGAACACGAAAACCTCTCAAGACATATTTCTAGACTTTGACTCACAATATCAGGCAGATCTGCATACTTGGAGGACATCTTGATCAGCAACAAAGGGGTTCAAAGACAACGAACGAGATGGTGGTTGTCAGATAGTCAAAGGTGGTGAAAGGAGGTGGGAATGTCTATGTTGAAACTTTGCTTACTAAGCAAAATTCCAAGATATCATGTAGTCAATAGCACCAGATCATGATCTTGATCCATCATACCAACCATCACCTCCAACATGAGCTCGGCAGTCCTTCCTCTGCATGCGAGGGACCGGATAAAACCAGACTTTCATCAGGTCAATCTTCACATCGAGTCATTCATCAAGAACGACCTTCAGATCAAATTGGATACTGGTAAGTGAATCGTAGTAGCGTTGGCCTTCTCTATGTTCCTTCGGTTTCTTCCTCAGACTCACTGATAACTGTCTCTGTCCAAACACTTCCGATACAGATGACCAGATCTGTCGTCTTTCTCTCACTCCTGCAGGCTGTCCGCTCGGCCCACAGTTGTGTCCACTTCGTCACACTCAGCCCTCGCCGTTGAATTTTGTACCTCCTCCGCCGATACCCGTACATGCAAGAGACAGAGAGCGACTTAACACGGTGTGTAAGCATTGGCTTCGTGGTCTCTGCAAGAAGGTATGTGTTTCGTTGTTCCTCTTATCACAACGTACATCGGTGTCATGTGTACTGATATCCGAAACTTCCTTGATAGGGAGACCAATGTGAGTTCTTGCATGAGTACAATCTTCGAAAGATGCCCGAATGTTACTGGCTTTCCAAGTACGGATATTGCTCGGCCGGAGATGAGTGTCTGTACTATCATCCCAAGGTCAAGAAACGAATATGCATGGACTACGATCGAGGGTTTTGTTTTCTAGGTTCGTCTCTAGGTCTTCCTTTGTTTGCTTGAGTGTTCACAGCCAAGTATCAACTAACCCAAGTCCTCCTGCGGTAAAACTTATCCTCTTTAGGTCCAGCCTGCCCTCGTCGTCACATACCTCGCCGACTGTGTCCACTCTATGTCGCCGGGTTCTGCCCTCTCGGTCCCAAATGTACTGACGGTGCTCATCCAAAGTCAACTTTGCCTCCCGTAGAAGCATATCGACCGCCGACACCTCCCGTCGAGAAATCGCCAGGACCACCACCGCCAGGCTATGGTCGGTATGCCGAATGGGAACCGGGAAGTATGACAGGTATGGGCGGTGGGGGTGGGTTCCATCGCGGAGGTTGGAACAACGGAGGCGAAGGAGGAGGAGGAGGAGGAG
>MVAH01000180.1:0-36065 GCA_014825575.1 Phaffia australis
ACGATGTTTTATTATCAGTTTTTTTTGAGGTTTTTTTTTTTTTTGGATTTAGGTGATCTTAATCAAGTGACGAGGATTTCTAGAGTACATCTTTCCTTGAGTAGAGGCGCATATTTGGATAGACTATCTGCGTATCCTGGCAAGTTAGACAGAGAGAGAAGTAGATATTCATTTATTTTTCCTCATATGATGAACCGAGAGAGGAACGAAAAGGGGAAGTTACTCCAAGGCGAGAGCCACTAGTATAAGGATCTCTTTAGTCGATTTTCCTTGGTTCGATAAATCTTTAGCGATCGATTGCCATATCGGCGAGTGTTTTGGACTTGCAGCAGTGCAAAGATCAATAACATGTTGTCGACGTTCCTGTTCATCATTAGAAGGAAGAAATAGGACTTGTCAGTACAGCGGCGAGGAAACAGGAAATCAAGATCAAGGAAGATGAACCAAAAGCAGAGAAAAAGGAAGAAGGGATCGAGAACGTACTTCTTCTTTTTGTTCCATCTCAAACTTGTACCACCAACCCCAGGAATCACCCAGATCCTTGTTCGCCTCAACCGCTCGGCCGAACCAATGTCTCGCTCTCTCAATCTTTCTTTCAGCCCAGAACAAACGAGCGACGAGAGTAATGATGACCGGATCGTCATTTGTCCTTTTAAGAGCATCGGCCGCCCGGGTCTTTCGTTGCGGTCGTGGCTCGTTCCAGATGCTAATTGCCCATAGTCGACCAGATGTTGGACATTCTTGAATACCTATATGAATCAAACAGCCGTCGTCGTTGTGGATCGGTCAGAAGTGGAGTTTCTGAAACAAAAGAAGTAAGAAGAGGAGACAAACCTCTCGCAAGAACGACTTTTGACTGAGCTGTACTTCCTGCTCGTTCCTCCACTTTCACGCTTTCTTCCCATAATTCTGGGTTCTTTGGATTCAGTAGCCTTGCCTTTTCTAGTAAACTACGAGCCTTGATGACCACTCCAGCCTGTTCTTCTAATCGGGAAGAAAGCAACCAAAGCGGAATCGAGTTTGGGCAGGCCTTGACACCTTTCGCATAGGTCTCTCGGGCTAGAGGTAGTTGTTGGGTAGTCGTGTAGATTTGACCTTTGATCATGTAGAGTTTATCGAAAGTTGGGAACTTTCTGATCCCTTGTTCGAGCGTGGAAAGCGCTTCATCGAGCGCGCCTTGTTGACGTTCAAGCACAGCAGATTTCATCCAGATCTGGTACGGTCAAGAAGGATGCGATTTGCAAAAACAGATGTCCACATGAATCAAGCAACAGATCAGTCAACCATCCGATAGAAAAACGAAGGAAGACGTATATCCTGATCTCTTACCTTGTCTGTACCAGCCTCCTGCCGAGCGTTTGCCAACAACTCTTTGGCTCGGTTTAGCGCTCCATTCTCTGCCTCCAACTTCGCAGCTGCCAGCCAGATCTGTTCAGATTCAGGGTTTGCCTGGAAAGCATTGGCGAGGATATTTCTGGCACCGGGTACGTCCCCATGCAACCATTTTTCTTTAGCAGCCATTAACCAGAGGACCTCCGCTCGAGGACAATGCTGAACTGATTTAGCTAGAAGTGCTTGAAGGTCATCACTGAAGAAGAAGATTCGAGTAGATAAACACGAACAATATCAGCATCTGATTAAAAGACCAAAGTAGAGAGGTAGCGATTGGAGTATACGACAACAGAAGACGTACTGTGTGCCATGAGCCTTTTCAAATTGAGCAGCGGTCCACCAAACCTGTCTCCTATCGGGGAAGACGTTAATGAGGTACGCTCGGACCGCTCTGCTAGTCTCGATGTGACCTCTAGCGGCCGAAGAATCGGCATCATCCATCCAAATCTTCATACGTTGGTCCTCTTCAACATCGATATGTAATGTCGCTTTGACAATCGCTCTGGCGGTGATGGGTGAACCCTCTGATTCACATCGTTCAGCCTCCCTCAGCCAGGCTTCTCTATCCATCATAACCTGTTGGGCCGTCAACTCTGCCACACCAAGGGCCATGATACCTTCCACCTTAGAGGTATCACCCGTCTGCTCCGTCAATCTGGCGGCGGCGATCCAGATCTCGTGAGATGTTGGAATCGTCCTTCGGGCTTTGTTGAGAACCTTCTGGGCGGCCTGAGGAGTTTCAAGTCGTGCGAGCGTGAGCCAGAGATCGACAGAGGTCGGAACAAATTCAACTGCTCGGGCGAGGAGGATTCGAGCATCGGCAGGGTCGGTTTCAAGGTTGACAGTCTCTTTCCACAAAGTAACCGAGTTTGGAATGGTCTCCACAGCTATTCAGCAGAGTCGAAAAAGAGGCGGAGAAACAATGTTTCTCAAGTATGTCAGAGAGTACCGTTTATACTTGTGAGCGTGAATAAAAGGAAAGTCTAGGCAAGAAAGGACAAACCTTTTCTCAACACGTTCTTGCGCCTGTTGACATCAGTCTCCAAAGCGGCTGCTTTCAGCCAGATCTTTACCGATTGGGGGAGCTCTCGAACGGCATTGGCCAAGATCCGCTTCGCATTCTCTGGTGTCTGATTTTGAGTAGACATTCGAGGGGGAAAGTACGAAAAGATAAAGTCGAGAGTTTTAGATTATATGCGCTGCAAAAGTTGAAGTTGTGACAATCATGGGAAAGAAGGAAGAGAATCAACGTACATTGAGCTCTGCCGCCTGTAGCCAAACATCTTCGCTCTTCGGACACATCTCACAACCTTTAGCAATGATCTTCCTAGCTGCCACCATTTTTTTGGCATGAACTTCTAATGCAGCAGCTGCAATCCATCCTGGAGCATGCTTAGGGTTAGTCTTGATGACTGAATCAAGTAGAGCTCGGGCTCTCTTGATATCTCTGCAGGATGCACATAAAGACGAAACGAGACGGATAGCACGCAAAATAGATTGAATAGTATGAGGGGGTGCGGAGAGGAAATTAGTCTCACTGTTGTGACATACATGGGCAAAGAAATTATGAACCAGAGATGGACGAACCCTATCTGAGCATCGGACTGGACGACCATACTGTTAAGATCAGTAAGGTAGCCTTTAGGATCGACCGTAGTGGATGATCCACCCGACGTGTCGGCCGACATCTGGGACATACACATTTGGTCAAATGATCGGTCTTCAGTTCTCTACACCTACACTCGTCAAAGTAAAAGAAACCGGATAGAAAGGAGAGAGCATGACCGACCTGATCAAGTTTGAGAGACAACACCTTGTCTCGTGCATTACCAATCTCCACCAAGTTCGTCATAGTTCCGCTATCAGACGCTCCAGCCTGCGTAACGTTCGGTAAGAGGTAGGACGAGGATGAAGAGACATAAGCGCGTCAAATAGGTGGCGAACGATAAGAAGATTTCATAAAAGAAGGGAGGGAAGCTAACCATCTGCTCCTCACTCAGTTGACCTTCTGTCGCGTTCGATGCCATGTTCGTCAGTGTCACGCTGTCTGGTACGGCATACTCCCTGTCGAATCTTGGATTTCGCTTTTGCTTCTTGCCCGTCATATTGGCAACCTCAGGTAGATTTTCCCATTCAGAGTCTGTGACGGCGGTGAGTCCTCGTTTTAGATCAGCGAATCTGTTAAGATATTCATCCGGGACGTGTGGAGGAAGAAGAGAGAGAAATACAAGAACCATCAAACTTCATGAGTACATAGAGAGATAAACCTTTCAGAGAAGAAACGGACAGACTGACTGGGTTTGAATCTTTGGCTGAGCCAACCGATGAGCCTTCATCTGCTCCTCCTCGGCTGCCTCTCTTCTTGCTTTTCTCCTCTGATCGATTCTCTCATCCACACTTTCCCATATTCGATCTGCTTCTTCATCATCCTGTTCGTATACGGTACCAGCAAAAATATTCGTCTCCTCATCTGGATCTTTAAATTGGTCCGGGTCGGCAGTGATTTCTTCACCTCGACCGGAGGCAGCCGCGTCCTCTGAAGGACCCTGATCTCGAGCAGGACCGATATCAGACCGGGTTGTGAAACCAGAAGCTCTACAATGAGGAGATCAAAGATGCAATACGCGATCAGGAAAAAGAAGTACGAATGACATTTGAACAGAGAATCAATGACTCTGCATGGGTTTGAAACAGATAGAAGTCTTAGAGAGAGAGAGAGAGAGAAGATACAAACCCTCGACCGAGACCTCCAACATAGGAAGGCGGAGCTGTCATCGTCAAGAAGGCTAGCTTGTTGACATTGCCACCTCTAGAGGTCGAGTTGATGACCTGGAACGAGTTGGACTGCATCCTGAGTATCTTCCCTTAAAGGAACTTGAGAAGTAGAAATGTGAATGAAGGTTGATGGGTATATTGACCAACTGTGTTTGTCAGGTCTTACAATCTTCATTAGAGATTTTCTCTAATATGGTATTAGAGGCATTCATAGTATATGTGAATAACAACCCTAACATTTCGTCACGGGTGATCTACACTCCATTCGAGCAGACGACAAATCTCTTGCCAGCATAGTTCTTTGAGTTCATCATCTGCTGGCTCATCTGCCGACTTGATCTGTTCGACTGAAGACTGAACGATATCCACTCTCTTCTTTGCTTCGTTTCGAGCCGCTCGGACGTCTCCTTTCGATTTGAGGTAAACCTTGACGAGCAAAGGATGATTGATCCGGTCGAACCACCATTTAGCGTTCCAATATTCTGCATGACCCTCAGTCCGATGGACCAGCGCGTGATAGTAGTCAAACACGCCATCTAGCTCTCCTTCGTGAGCTTGAGCGATCAGGTGAGCGGAAGAGTAGTCAGAATTGAGCAGGTGGAGCGCAGGGAGTGCAGAGAGAGGTAAGGTGGCGCCTGAGATAGGAGAAGAAAAGGACGATAACGAGAACAGGAGTAAAACAGAAGGGAAAGAACATATTAGCTACACCTATCTAGACTTATCTCGCCAACAGTTGTTAACCAGAGAGGCAACTATGTATGTGAGAGGGGAGAGACGCACAAGCATTTATCTTAGAGGTCAATGATCGGTCAAAAAGGTTCTTTGGGTTGAGCGGTCCAGGCGCTCGGTCGAGTAGGGTATGAAACTCAACTGGGATCCTGGACGAGAGAGATTTTAGAGTCGATCTTGATGAATTCTCCATATGTACCATCTGCTCAAGGAAGAAAAAGTGGCGACTTTGACTGTGTGTATCAGAAAACTGAAGTAGTGGTGATGGTGGTGATGATGTCGACGGTCACGTGAAAAGCTGCTTGGTCATATGTAACCCTAACAAGCATTTTCGCGGTTGGCACGCCCTACTAGGCAAATCTGGACTAGAACGACACAACACAGGTCGAACGAGAGACGCACAGATACGGGTAGTAGGCTCTGTCTCTTTCTAGAGTCTCGTTAGAATGTACATGGATATATATAGGACCTTTGTCTTGATTTCTTTCTTGTCGTCTGTCCGTTATTCCCAAGTCCTCTTGGCACGATCTCGCTTGGTCTGGAAAAAAGAGGAGCGAATTAGAGCAGGATACATATCATAATAGAGCAAGGCGGAGAGAACAAGACGATCAGTTAGTTATGGTAAGGAAAGAGACCACATTGAGAATACATTAGCTTACCTTTCTATCCTCAAATGCCTGGTCTTTGATCTTCAGCTTTTCCGCAAACTGCTCCGCTTTCTCCATTTGTTTGACCGACCTCTTCTTCTGTTTGGAGCTGGCTTTCGCCTTGACGGTTCCCTGCCCACCTACCGCCTTTGGAGACTGGATCTTTTTTAGTCGTGCCTCATCAGCCGGCGAGACAGAATGCTTCCCTTTGTTTACCGGTGGAGGAGGGATATGAGGGTTGGATGAGGTTGATGGCAAGTGAGCGATCGATCGGTGGGCGAGTTCCTGAAGAGTGCTATCAACTCTATGTTTCGGTGTAGGATCTTTGAATATGAGAATAAGAGGGTATGCGAACAAGACAATGGTCAGGATATGATCTATAATGTTACCGAATACGTACACACACACACACACACACACACACACACACACAACACAAATAAACAGAAACTCAGACTTACCAGACATCAGAAATCAAGAAGGAGAGAGAAGAAGGCAGAAGTGAGTTGTTAGCCGGAGCGAACGTTTGTTCGGTTTGCCATACGAAGCAATTTAATTGATCTTTACTGAGAAATTTATAATAGGAAAGTTCTGTAATCAATTCAACCAAACGTATTAGGAAGTTGCCGGATAACTCTTGATCTCTCGCCACATCCTGGCTGTGCATATAACTTTGATTATAAATTTATTCTAGTCACCATTAGAGCAAGTTCCTATCTCTTTACTACACGAATTCAATACAGATTTCTCCTAATGAAACCACAAATCTCGTAGTCCCATTTCCTAATAGCATATAGCCACCGCATACACCCATATGCGCCGCCTGTCACAGTCATTTCCTTCAATTTCTCGTCCTCCTCCTCCTTCTTCTTCTTCCCTCTTGACCACGACTTTACCCAAAGCCAAAACCTTTCCCAGGTTTTCCAACCTCCCCCCCCTTTGTTCCCTTCTTCTTTTCAAGACCTTGCCTTCTGTGTTCATAGAAGCAAGCCTTAAAAGTAGTTGAAACTTTCTCCCTCTTTCTCCAGGTTCCCCCCCAAAGCAGTTCTTTCAGCAGGCCTTCAGTGGTTGTTGCACTTTTCTCAGTAAAGGAAAAGAAAAAAAAAAACATCGAGCTTGCCACCCTTTCGATTCCGTCGTCCTCCCTTCAAAAAAAGATCCCATCCGCTTCTTTTCCCCCCCAAAGTTCCCTTCTCCATCTCCTTCAGACGAATTAGTGGTCCTATTCTCTTGATCCGAACCAGGTCTCTCTCGCCTTTTTTTCTTTTAAGGAAATCCGGGTTTCTTCGGACCGTTTAGAGGTGCGCATATAGTAATCCTCCCCTTTTTCGATTTATTTATCTTCTCTCTTCCAATCGCCACTGTTTACGGCGTCTTTCCTCTCTCCCATTATCAATCACTGACAATATGTGTCTTGCTCATGTCATTCAGTCTTTAGTGTCGTAGTCGAGCGTTTTTTCCCTCCTCCTCGAAAGAAAACAATCCTTCCTCAAGTCTCTACAAACCCGTTCACCTCCTTTTCTTCCACCCGAAAAAACCTTTCGAATCTCTCCTCTTCTTCGGTCCCCTTCAACTTTCCTTTTGCTTTCCTCCACCGAAAGCAACTTGAAGAGAACTCTGTCCGTTTATCCCTTTCTCTCTCCCAGAAAGGAATTCGGATTCTCCGACTCTTTCTTCAACCAGTATATGAACGCCCCTTCCACCGCCTACGGCTACTCGTCCCAGAAGATGGCTCCCTCGATGACGTCTCCATACCGAGCGCCCTTCCAGATCTTCCACCAGCAGGACCAGCAGCTTTCCGCTCCTATCCACTCAGCCGCCTACTCCCACCCCGCCTTCAACCCCTACCACCAAACCCGTCAGCAGCAGGAGCAGAACGTTTTCCGTCCCGCTCCACCCGCCGCCCATACGTTGCCTCACCCAAGCTTCTCTTTCCAAGCTCAGGTTCAGAAGCAGCAGCAGGCCCAGCAAGAGCGTGCTTTGGCGGCAGCTGCAGCTGCCGCCGCCGCCGCCGCTGCTGCTCATGAGGCGAGCATGGCTACCGCCTCGCCTTCTGGTGGATCTAGTCGGTCTACTTTGGCTCCTCAGGTGGCGTCGTCCCTTCCGTTGGCTCCGTTCCTGGCCGATGCAGTCTGGTCACTGTTGAAGAGTTCGATCAAATCCGAGACCGTGGAGAACACTGGGTTCGAAGGAGGACGAGAGAGATCCCGGGGCCGGAAGCGATCCGAACGGGGTGCTAGAGATCACTGGAACGATGAGTCATATTCAACGTTAATATCCCTTCCTTTCCTTTCCCTTTTCTTTCTTCACCCGAGAATGTTTATATCTGACTTTCTTCCGTTCATCCTTTCGCCCATGATTAGCGACGCCAATGGTTACTGGATCCAGACCTCTTTGAACACTCCTCCTCAGATGACTTTGGACGACTTTGAGGCTTCCCCCATTCCGCTCTCTTACAGAACAAACCCTTACAATCTCGGTTTGAGCGCGCCAGACTCATTTGTCCGATTCATCCATCAGACCCTCGCCCAGACCTTGATCTCCCCAACCGGTGTTATTCTCGCCCTTTGGTACCTCACCAAGGCCCCCCTTCACGAGGGTGGCGGTGAGGAAGGTCACCTGTTCAGACAAGAGCTTCAGAAGTTCTCGAACTACAACGGTGAGGAGGTCGCCAAGCGAGCGTTCACTCTTGGTCTCCACTGGGCCAACATGTGCCTCGATGACGAGACTTTCACCGCTCGATCCTGGTCAGACGTCACTCGGATCCCTATTCAAGAGATCAATCAACTCGGTCTCCTCGCACTTTCCACTATGGGCTTCAATATCCATATCGATGTCCCTGAATGGGCCGCCTGGATCGAGACTGTATACCTCTCGGCGAACGATGAGGTTGCCAGAAAGGCCTTGTTTGACATCTCGGATGCCTTGGCCAAGAGTGAGGCAGCCAGGGAGAGAGAATCTCAGCGAGAGCAATGGCAGATCGCCCAGTTGCAACAGCAACAAGTTGCCGAAGAGCAGAGACAACGAGAGATTCAGGAACAGATGGATCGAGAGAGGGAACACAGCGAGCAAGTCCGGTTAGAAGCTCTCCGAGCCTCGCAGGCCGCCGCCGCCTCTATCGACTGGGCTCACTCGTCATCCACCTCCGGTCCGGCTCCGGTCGCTCCCAAGCAGGACGCCTGGAACATGTTTGACTCGAACGCATACCATCAGGACCGACAGATCATGCAGTACCAGCAGCAGCAGCAGCAGCATCTCCCAACCTCGTCGACCTCCCAGATCATCGGCCGAGCTCAGCAACATGAGCTTCGTCAGGTCCGTCGACATGAGCCTTACACTCGATCCCAAGGTCCCGCCATCGGTCACCAAGCCGAGCAGACCTACCCGGTCTCGTTCGCTAGACACACCGCCTCGGTCCCAGTGCTGGGTGCCGGCTGTGCTCCTTTGCAGCACCGGGCTGCCTTCGGGAACGTCGGCAATGGCTCTTTCGGCTTTAACACAGGCATGCCTCAACTGATGCGAATGCCCACCGCAGCCTGTTGGTAGAGGATCAATGTGCCCGAGGTTCTTTCTACTTATCTCTTTTTTATATTTCATTCCTTCCCTTTTCCTCCCAAAAAGAGAAAATACCAAAAATATTTCCTTCTTTTCTTCCTTTTTTTCTGTTCCACTCTAGTTGCCCATCCGTAGCTATCTCTTTTCTTTCATTTACGCTCCTACCCCTTTTATAATCGTTGTTCTTCGAATCTCCTCTTGCGCAACCTTTAAATTCATATATATTTTTCTCCTCTTTTCTGCATCTGACAGTATTTTATCTGTTGTTTGCTCTTCTTTCAATCTATTTGTCTCTTTATATTCAAAGAAAAAACTACAAACAAAAAAAGACTTTTTTTCTTGTTTATCTTCTCTTTCCTTCTCTCTGCCCTTTTCTCTTCTCGACGTTTTAGATCTTTAGACCGACTCTTTCCTTTTTTTCAAAAAAAATGTGAGCACCTTTCCCTCCTTCTCCCTTGCTAGCATTGTTATTGACTCTAGGGACTACCTCGTATCACAGGTTCCCGAGAGATAGAGACGATCAAGCTGGTATCCGATTGTTTCCCCTTACTCTCAGGAGGCTCGGCCGATGGACGTCTCTCTTTGTGGATCATGAAGGAGAAAAACGACTTTTTCAGATTCTACAAACTCTCAGGTTGTCCCTCCCTCCCTCGCCCTAAACCTCCTTGTTTCAAAACAAAAAAAATCGACAAAATCCTTTTTACCCATTACCAAAAAAAAGTTATGGTTTTTCCCCTTTCTGTCGTCGCTGCCGTCTTTATTGGCAACTGTTCTTCCTTTATTCCGAGAGGAACGAGATTGACTTCCTTCAAGGAGTTGCTCCTTTCCTTCTCTTCCCCTTCCGTGTTCCCCATTGTTTTTTTTTGCTCCTTAGCTTTTTTTTTGTTTCCCCTTATCCGGGTCATGTTCGGATCCTCGTACCCGACACTTGATAGGTTTCTTCGTCCTCTGTGATTTCCTCTTCATCTATCTTTTACGACCTCTTCTGGTATCCCCAGGGATACCAGTCTAGTTTTCAGTTTTCAGCTTTGGCTTAGGCTAGCTTTGGTTTCTAGTCTTTGTTTTTCTGCTGTAGACATCCCCAACGTATTCCTCATTTTGGGAGGTGATTTGTAAAGGACGAGGAATCTATATCAAGATGTGTTCCGAACCCCAGAAAGCGATAGCAAGAAGACGAATGTCACCGAATAGAGGACGAAGAAACATTGTGCATGGCTTCTTCTTCTCCCCCCCCTCCCCACAAAATACATATATGAATCGAGCGCTTTACCGACGTTAAGCGGTTTCTCCACGGGAGTCAACGGCTGATGACGCGCGGCTGGCTGGTGAGAAGCCGTCCCTTATCGTCGACAGAACAACGTTTTCACTATCGAATCAATCTGATGATCGTCGGAACTTTCAGAGACTTCGATATCGTGTGGCGCAACGACATGTCGGTCCGCTTCTGTTGAAGCCGAGAGGAGAACGGGTATATACATATCCATCTGTTTCAAGTTTCTCTCTCGTTCGCACCGATCGAGACAAACGAATGAGTCGGAAGAGGAAGGCAGGAAGGATAACTAGACACATGACGGGATAAGAAAACAGAGGTCAAAGCTAATTCTCTTAAAGAAATTATCGAGGAAGAAGAAGAAGAACATCTTGATCGTCTGAAGGAACGTCTGGTTTTGGTTGTCGGCATAAGACTTAGAACCCCTCTTTTTTCAAATTGAGAGATGGCTCCAGAGAGAAGAAAGAGTAAGACAAAAAACGAAGAGGGTTGAATATAAAGACGAAATGAAGAAAGGCAGAAAGAAGAAGCAGGGTGGGAGTGTCCAGATTGATGAATAGATGGAAAAAAACTCAAGATAAAAGGAGAAAAAAAAGGATATAACAGAAGGAAGACCAAATTGAGAGAATATATGTTCTCTACGGGTATATCTATTGATGAGCTACAGGACGACAGGTCAAGCACCTTGCCTCACCAAGGGAGCGAGGAAAGAAAGAATCTAGGTTTGAATGTAGCGGCATACGATTCTACTAGAAACGATAGGAACAGAAAAAGAGTTTGACTCCCTCTTCCTCCCGAATGACGGAAAGGAGACCACCAGAGACAAGACAAGATGGAGGAACATGTGAGTTGAGGCATGTTAGAAGCAAGAAGGGGAAAAAGAAATCCAAATAGAAAGAGAAAGAAGATGGAGAAACTAGAGAGAAGAGGAGCAGTTAGAATCCGGTACTGGACTCTCTAAGGACAGGTCCAGAGATATCCGTAGCGTTTACCGGTCTTCTCTGAACCCTTCCCACCCCTCTTGTTCCTGGATTGGCAAACCTATCCAAAAACGGGTTTTCGTTCTTCCCATGCTGCTGCTGGTGTTGCTGTCTAATGACCCCTTGGTAATCACCACCAACCATGCACATAGGAGTGTCTGCAAATGGATTCACTTGTTGCTGCATCATTGACTGCTGCTGTTGCTGCTGAAGGATCGATGGGTGAGCTCGCTGCTGAGCCTCAAACGAGGTCGGGCTCGTAGGCGAATGCGAGCCAATTCCGGCAAGCGCCCGGTACAAGCTCGAGAATCTTGAAGATGCAGGACCGATAGAATGAGAGTCGCTAGTTGAAGACATGGCGTCCGGGTGGGCATGTCGCTCGTTGCTTGGTGGGCCGAAAGCATAGAACGAGGAAGGCCGGGCATCAGCGTCGAACGAGTCGGATCGACCGTGACCATCGGCGTGGTGAGCTCGCTCAGACATCAACGTCACCGCCGCCAAGTTTCGGCCGGTCAACGTAGGATTCATACTCATCCGTCGGTGAATGTCCGCTTTAGCGTTCCTTCGCATCTTTTTATAGATGTAAAAGACGAGCAGCAACCAGAGACTGCCTCCAACAGAGACGGTGACTCCGATGATAATATCTCTCTTGGTTGTGTTACCGGAGGATGAGTTAGCAGAGCTGGATCCACTGGTGGATGCAGCTGCGGCAGAGACAAGAGGGTAAGCGGTGTTGGCCAAGTCAGCGATTTGACTAAGGATTCCGGTCTGGTTGTAAAACGCAGAGTTGGATGCCTTGATCTGAGACTGAGGATGCCAAGGGAAAGAAAGGGAAAGAGAGGAGAAGTGTTCAAAAGACATCTCAGTATGGTTCTCAGATATGGCTAGGCACTTTATCTGCAAAAGCTACAACAAAAGGATTCTTACCGAAAGATCGTCGACCATGTTAGAGGGAATTGTTCCCTGCCAGAGTGTCAATGCTTCACTGGCCGTTCCACTCACACTAGCCGGTTGACTTTGGTTGTTAACAAGACAGCGACAGATAAAGAGAATGAGTTCAAAAACCAATCAAGAGACAAGACGTATCCACACGCAGGAGAGCACAGACTCACTAGGCCTTCAATGCGAATGTAGAGACTGCAGAATCATTCAAGCCCAAACTATCCTGAACGAGGACAGGGACGTAGTAGATCAACTGAGCGATCAGGTCCGTGTTGTTCGCTACATCCACCCAGGTCAAACTTCCTCCGAATAAAATTTCAACGAGGGTTTGATCGGCTGGAATGCTGGTACTTGAAGAAGTGGTCTCATCTCCAGACGACGTCGATTGAGATGTCGAAGAGGCAGGCAGGATGACGGAAGGCAGGTCGGTCGGCAAAGGCGAGACGGTGACTGCCTTGGAAGTACTAGTTGCGCTCAGAGAGCTCGAGTCCGTTAGGGCAGTCGAGCTAGACGCTGATACTAAGCTCGCTCGGGTCGACGTTGTCTTGACGGTAGGAACAGCGAGTCCGGTTTGACTAGGAAGGAAGATGTCGTTGGTTGTGGACGAGCTGGCAGAGGATGGAACAACCGTGGAGTTGAAATTATCACTGGCACTGGCGCTGGCACTGGCACTGGCACTGGCACTGGCACTGGCACTGGCACTGGCACTGGCACTGGCACTGATTGATGACATATCTGACGTTGCTGTTGAACTGGATTGGAAAGACTGTTTCAGAGAACGAGACCCGGAAGAAGACGCACCCGATGGCTGCGCGGAGGCATAATTGCTGAAGGATCCACTAGACTGGGAAGCCGAGGACGAGGCATCATTCTTGACACTAGCAATCGATGTAGCAGTCGATACAACAGTCGACGTAGCGATTGACGTAGGAGTAGATACAGTGCTAGCCGAAGATGAGTTCAGACTAGCAACAGACGTGCTGGAAACAACGTCAGATGTATAGGTACTTGAGGCGACAGAGGAGGAAACAGAGGCTGAGCTGTGTTTCGAGTCTGTGGCGATAGAAATCGAAGCGGAGCTCGAGATAGAAGAAGCCGCAGAGCCGGAAGAGGAGGGAGAGGAGGAGGAGGTTGTCAGAGTAGTCAACAAAGATTGAGACGCCGAAGTCGTGATAGAGGACACAGTCGCCAGGTTCGAAGTAGAGGAAGAAGCTGCCAGGTTCGAAGTAGAGGACACAGTCGCCAGGTTCGAAGTAGAGGAAGAAGCTGCCAGGTTTGAAGCAGATGAAGAAGTTGCTAAAGTGGACTCGGAGCTAAGCTTTGACGTTGATGTCGGCGTAAAGATGAGGGTAGAGACCGAAGTACTGGACGCACTACCCGAATAAACGATTGTCTTAGAAGTTTCCGCTGGCACTGTAGATGCTGAGCTAGAAGAGACGGAGACAGCTGTACTGGAGGATATAGACTGTGTGAATGAGGAGTCCACTACAGGTGTAGAGGTCGTAGCTGTCGGAGTGACAGACGGTGTTGTTGACGGCGATGAAGCCGAAGTCGACGGCGATGAGGACGAGGACGGAACCGCCACAGAGACTTCCGATTCGCTGGACGTAGCTGAGGTGGTTGGAACAGAGGTCTGAACGAAGGATAGCGCGCTGGACACGCTAGACGCAGAAGACGATTCATCATACACAGAGGTCGTGGTGGAAGGCTGAAGAGTCGTCTGTACGGCGGCTGATGTACTAGATACATAGGGCGACTCAACAGGCACAGACGTCGGCGAGGTGGAAGCGACGAGCACGGAGGAATCTACTTGAACCGATGAACTGGTGGAGAGAACGACCGACGAGGTGGATGTAGTTAACTCAGATGCTGCTGTCGAAACAGCAGCAGCCGATGAAGAAGAACTCTCGACCGTGCTCGTGGTAATATCATTGGAGGTCATGGTGACCGTGTCGACGTATGCTGAAGTGGATGTTTGATCTACGGCAGTCGAAGAGGCTGAGGGCGCAGTACTTTCCGAGGAAGCAGTCCAGACAGATGAGCTTGAGGGCGCTTCGCTGGAAGCGGAGGCAAGGGTGGTAGTAGTGGTAGTTGCTGAATCGGTAGAAGTGCCCGTGTACGGAATGATAGTGACAGTGGTGATCTCTGTAGAAGCGGCCGAGCTAACACTGGAAGAAGTGGTCGGAACGACAGATGAGCTGGACGACGAGGAAGAAACATAGACAGAATCTGTCGTAGTTGTGGGAGAAGGGGTATATGCCGAGGTACTGCCAGTTGAGATGGTTGAAGCAACGCTCACGGCCGATACACTCGCGACCGAAGCGATGCTATAGTCGCTCACGCTGGCCACAGACGCAGTGCTATAGGCGTTCACGCTAGCGACGGACTCGAGACTATAGGAGCGTACGACAGCGTTCATTATCTCAGCTGAAAGAGAGAGAGAGAGAGAGAAAGAGAGATGAAAACAAGGGGATGCCAGAAATGGGAACGCGAAGAATAACACCGTGCCGGGATTATTTTGGTTAGCGTTTGAGAATAGATTCTTGATCACGACGGCTCATCAAAAACATGATACGAAACAGAGAAAGACATGGCGACAAAACAGATACACACCGAGATTGGTCTCATCCGATACCTCGGAAGCCTCATTGGAGAACGACTGTCTTTTCGCCAAACGAGCGTGTTTCTGGGTGCCGGCTCGATGAGAAAGGTGAGAGAGCGCAGCGCTCTCTGCCAAGACGAGTGTTGACGTATTGGCGAGCCACGATGCTAAGAGAATGAGCCATGGAAGAGGTCTTGCCGAGTTCAAGTGCATAGCGGAGAGATAGGTAAGGACCGGAGAGAGACAGAGTCAGGAAGAGAAAGGATATGAAGAAAAAAGAAAAGACCGGCCAGCGGAGAAGGAAAGAAGCGTCAGAGAAGGACTTAGGCTGTGTGTACGTAGGAGATACTGCGGTGGAAAGGAGAGATGCAGACAAGAAGAGAAAGGGAATCAAAGATGGAGGAAAGAAAGAGAGACAGAGAGACAGAGAAAGGATAGGATTCAGCGAGAGATGGAGAGAGAGAGAGAGGAAGGGAAAAGATGCTCTCTCTATCGGATTTCTTGAAGAAGAAAGAGAGTGAGGGAACGAAGACGAGAAGGCGAACGAGAAGGAAGACAGACAATCGACAACAATCACGATGGTTACGCGATGATCACATTATGGTTCTTCTTATGTGAACCCTGGGCGTTTCAGGGCCCAAAGTCGTGTTTCGCCCGCAGTAACAGGTCTAGAATTCAGCCAGGTACGTTCGAAAAGCTGGGCCTAGAACGTCTACCGAACATCTTCCGAACGATGGTCGATCAGAAGGATTGGCCTGGTGGGGTTGGGTGAGAGCCGGTGATCAGCCGAGTCGATCGCTCGTTTCAAGTTAAGGAACGAGCAAGTTTTCATGCTTAAACCGAACAGAACAAAGTTACGGTAGATCAGTGAGTTCTTGTCGAGCTGCTTCAGGCACAGGGGTTGCGTATCTGTTGGTGTTGCGTGTCTGTTGGTGTTGTGTATCTACTAGTGATGTCTCAATCACTCGTTGTGTTCTATGCTTGCTCTTGGGTGTGAATGCATCGCGCAACATCGCGCAACATCGCGCAACATCGCGCAACATATCGCACCTAGCCCTTGGCCCAACCAGGGAGAGCGAATGCTAGTCCTTGATGCTGAGGCTTTGATGGGTGCAGACTAACTTGGTGGTCTGAGGGCACTCTAGTCTAAAAGATCCATGTATCGATCACTATCGACCGAGGTTGCTCTCTAGCAACAAGAGCCACATCTTTGTAGATCTACAAATCATTCACATCCCATCACAGCTCTTTCCATTCCATGTTTCGTCCCTTCAATAGTCCCCTTCGTTCACTCGCCTACGCGCTCTTTCTTTTCGACCACACTCATCCATTATACCCACATTATGCCACTGTTTATCGCTTCTGCATCTTCATTTGCTGCTTTCGCTGTTGCTTCTTCTTCTCCTTCTCCTCCAACTGACGGTCAACAAGAAAGCAAGGCAAGTAGGTCAGCGTCACATTGTTTTCTTCTCTCTCACAGAGATTTATCGTTCTGAAAAAAACTCACCTTTGCCTTCTCCTTCGGGCTTAGCTTTTCCCTTTCCTCCTTCTTCTTCTTCCGCTTATCCTCCTCCTCCTTCTCCTTCTTACTCAGCCCACCGTTTGCGTCCTTCTCCTCCTCCTCCCGCTCCTTTGCCCACACGCCCTCCAGTCCTTTCCACGCGTCCACCCGCGTCCGCTTGAATTTTCGGCTAATCTCAGGCTGAATCTTCAACGCACTCGGCCCGGATCCCATCAACAAGTCCGCCAAGTTGAATAACACATGCAGGTAGGACGTCGCCGTGGCCTTGTTCACAGGTAATCGCAGTGTCAACGAGATCGTCAGAGGCGCTGGGTGGTTCAGCGCATACTTTGGCCATTGTAATGGAAGGTCAGAGATCTAGAGAGGTTGAAGACTCCTTGCAGTCAGTTTTGGTCGACTGTAATCTTTCTCCCTCTTTAACCCCTCCATCTCTCCCTACACATGCACTAAACAGAACGATACGTACAATCAAACCTTTAAACACCTCTCGAGCCTCCGAGTCCGTCAACAGCTCGACCAAGCCAGATCCCGCGTTCTGCCCAAGGGGTGACAAAAGTTGAGCCGTAACATCCGGATGCTCACTCATGATAGCTAGATCGGAAGGCAAAAAGGACGAATCCGAAGCAAGTCGAGGGAAAGTCTGATCGTCCACGGTTTCACCATTTCATTCCTTGTTTTCAGTATATCCGTTCTCTCTTTACATCACCGCGGCACACCACCCGACAACGGGAAAGAGAGAAGAAAATATACTCACAAGATCCCATCGACCAGTTCTAGCCCAGTTGAGTCCATGCTTTTCCAATACTGCCCAAATGCCACTCTTCAAACCGTTGCCGCTCGACGCGTCCTCTCCTTTAATGAAGACACCCTTCTCGACTTCTTTCTTTGCCGCCAGCTCACTTCCAGGAGGCAACAGCGTCAACATCAAACGGACTTCATCTTCCGGAGCCGGGCATTGGACCTCCCACTGTCTGAACAGGAAGAACTTCCAGAGCAACCGGAACGGATCAGGTCGAGGAATGAGAGAGAGCGTGGTATGGAGAGAAAGCACGTTTCTTCGGCCGGACGCGTATGCCAAAAACGTTGAGGTCCCGTCGGCGATCAGCGGGTTTGCCGCATTAGGAGCAGGAGATAACAGTGTAAACTGGGATTCGATTGTCGAAAGACTGGTCTGATACCTATGTGTACATAAATATTTTCAGACAGGAAGAAAGAATCGGCTTGAGCAACGAGCATAACATGTGGGACTAGAACAGCTCGCAGAAGGGAGAAAGATAGACGAACCATCTCTTGGCAATCGCTCGGTTGGTATTTCGTCCAACAACATACCACGCAAAATAAACAACTACTGCTAGCAACAGATATGGTTCATAAGTAAAGAGAGAGGGTCTGAATAGGTTCAAGTGACAATTCAAGAGGTAAGATAAAAAATAGTTAGCTCGAGAAAAGAAACAGAGGCAAAAAGACAGTGAAAAAGAGACCAAGGTCGTGCGATCTCTACGAGTGAGACATTAAGAGATGGAAGGAGGAAGAAAAAATCACTCGAACCTGAAGACGAGATTCTTCCAGATCACGAACTGGGTACCGGTAAAGTTGTCTGATTCCCTTGGCTGTCGTAGCTGACCGGGAGCGATGGCATGACCCAACGAAGAAAGGAATTGGCTCATCACGACTGATAAACCAGGAAAAAGATCGTGGGGATTGATCGTCGTTGGTAGTCAAGAATCGGTAATAAAAGAAACGACTACAAAAAGAGTAAGAAGTCGATTACAAAAAGTGCTCAAATTTATAACTATGTAAAAATTAAGCCAATCCTTCCTCTCCCTCAAACGACTCCATCCACACTTTCTTTCCAACCATTATGCCTCCCTCTTCTGAAGCCTCAAGCTCAAGATCCAACAGTGACTCGGAATCGGAAGCCGGCTCTCAGCGAGGACCTTCCTCATCTCCTCAACCGGTGGACGAGAGTCCTGCCACCTTTGCCTCCTTGGGCGTCAACTCACTCTTGTGCGAGGCCTGTGATACTCTCAACTTCAAAGCACCAACCTCGATTCAAAAGGAGGCCATCCCATACGCTCTTCAAGGGAGAGACGTTATCGGACTTGCTCAGACTGGTTCTGGAAAGACAGCTGCGTTCACCATCCCGATCTTGCAGAAGCTGTGGGAAGAAAATGCGGGAACACCGTACTTCGCCTGCATTATCGCACCCACCCGGTAAGTCTTTGTTCAAAATTATGTAATAGCATGGTTATACATTTTCACCATTTCAGACAAGGAGGAGCTGACTATCGTAAACACTATCACATACGTGTCTCTTGGTCTGAACTATCAGTGAGTTGGCATACCAGATCTCTCAGCAAGTTCAAGCTCTTGGCGCGCCTATGCAGGTCCGCTCCCAAGTTCTCGTCGGAGGGATGGACAGCGTCGAACAGGCTCGGGCACTGAAGGGAGAGACAGGAGGTGGCAAGCCCCACGTGATTGTGTGTACCCCTGGAAGACTGGTTGATCATTTGGAGAACACGAACGGGTTCTCGCTCAAAAATCTTCAGTTCTTGGTAAGCTTTCGTTCACGCTTTCCTTTGTCCTTACCATTTCCGAAACGTTCGGACGATTGATCACTTCTTGAACAGGTCTTGGATGAGGCCGATAGATTGTTGGATCTGGACTTCGGACCGATCTTGGACAAGATCTTGAAGATCATTCCTAAAGAGCGCAACACATATTTGTTCTCGGCCACCATGACATCTAAGGTCGCCAAGCTTCAACGAGCGTCGTTAAATAATCCGGTGCGCGTGGAGGTCTCTACAAAGTGAGTTCTAACATTCCCTTTTTTCTGAATAGTATCATGTACATCTCTCTTCTCTTTGAGACATAAAGTTCTCACTACTTGAACGCCGATGTTTCTTCTACATTAGGTACTCTACCGTGTCAACCCTCCTCCAGCACTACGTTCTCTGCCCATACCCGAAAAAAGATGCCCATCTGATTTATCTTGCCAACGAACTGTCTGCCAACTCGATCATCATCTTCACCTCGACCGTTCACGACGCTCAGAGACTGTCGATCGTTCTCCGGATGCTTGGCTTCCCTGCTATTCCTCTTCACGGTCAACTAAGCCAGAGTGCTCGATTGGGCGCGCTCAACAAATTCAAAAGCGGAGGAAGGAGTATTCTTGTGGCAACCGATGTAGCTTCGCGTGGTCTTGATATACCCTGTATGTTCTCCTTGGTTCTGTCATCTTATGGATATCCTCTTCCAGTCTCATTCATCCAGTTCACTACTCATCAAACCTCTCTTCGATTGATTGCTATCGATACCTCTTTCTTCAGCGGTTGATATCGTCATCAACTACTCGATGCCTTCGAACTCAAAAGATTACATCCACCGAGTCGGTCGAACAGCTCGAGCCGGTCGGTCCGGAAAGTCTATATCGATCATCACGCAATATGACGTGGAAGTTCTTCAGCGAATCGAGGGCGTCATCGCCAAGAAGATGACCGAATTTCCCATGGATGTCGAGGCTGTCGGCTTGCTCGAGGAGAGAGTCGGTGAGGCCACCAGAGCGGCGACGCTTGAGATGAAAGATCTAGGAGGGAGCAAGAGAAAACGGATCGGGGAGGATGAAGGAGGAAGCAGAGGTGAAGAGGGTAGAGGAGATAACGCAGGAAAGAGAGGTCGTGGTGGCGGAAGAGGAAGAGGCGGAGGAAGAGGCGGTGGGAGAGGCAGAGGTGGGGGTAGAGGCCGGGGTGGCAGCAGATAGAAATGTTTAATCGTCATCTAGCTGATTCTTGTCTCTTCATCAAGGACGAAAGATAAAACGCAGATATCAAGAAAATGGGGTTTTTATTTAATTTATTTACAAATTAGAAACTCAAAGATTGGTGCATTAGAAGGACTGTACTCTTCACTCAAACGTCTTTGAAGGTGTCATGATGCTCATTCTCAGAGTACATTTAGCTTTGTATAATATATATTCACCTCAATATCTTGATGCAATCCATCAAGGAAAGCAAATGTTGAAGAAAATATAGTAGAGAGTACAGAAAGTGAGCTTAAAGTGATTAGGCTAGTTGCCCCATAAAGTCGATTACGTGTTGGTGGTCGTCCGTGAATCCTCCACCCTTTTCTTCCCGCTCGTTTAACGATCATCGACAAACTCTCACCATCAATCATCTCCATTCTCTACTCAGCATATTAACAGCTTGTGATTCTCTGTTTGACTTTTAGCTTCTACTATTGATGGATCCTCATGATAAACCTATAACTGGCAGGCGAACTCGTCCTCGTGCTCAATCGTCAAACGCGATGCCGGTACATGATAATCCTTCACAGACGTCAACCGTGACCACCCTGGAGGATCGCGATAGCAAACGAAGAAAAGTCGGCGATCTGGACTCTGGATCGAGTGAATCTGATGTAACTGCAGGCCTGTCCGAGAAGAACAGAGACAAACTTCCGTTGCCGACGACTCAAGATCAACAGGCAAAGGCGTCGGGCAATCACAACGAAACACAGATAGACCCAAACGTCCCCTCGTCGCCGAGTGTACCTCAGTCTCCATTCTCTACATCGGACTCTTCCCTCAATGTGAGTTTTCGGCAGCCGATTGTTTGCTTCTAGCGTCTTTCTTCACCGCAGCTGATCGTGTACAATATGCCTTCAGGCCAAGTCGTCACAACTTGCCGATAATGTCACCTCGCCCTCAGCATCCGCTGCAGCCACGCCCACTTTGGTCTCTCATTTGGAGGATCCGTTGTTCTCTCCTAGAGCCCGAGCACAGGAGCTCATATCGAGAGTCTCTCTGGAACTCGAGCAAGATAATGCTCGTCTCCCTCGGATGGGTTATGTCGACCCTTCTCCTATCTCATCACTTTTCAACGATATGCCTTCTTCGACATTACGCGCAGAACCTTCGACTGAACCCCCAAGTGATCAACTGGAATCCGCCATCGGAGTTTCTTCGTCAGCGCCGCCGCCTTTTGAAGAATCTCAACCACCCACTCCTCAGAACCCTCAGCCCTCGCCTTCACCCATCCAACGTATACCTACCGGAACCAGTTTGATTGTTAGTCAAGATTGCTCTTTCAATAAATCACAGTTCTCCGCCAAGAGATCATGCTCATCTTCAGCTGGGTTGTCTCTGGATTGACCGTTAGGTTCAAGGGCTTGTTCAAACGGTTGCACGTCCTCGATCGAGCAATCCCTTTAACCGTCGTGCGTCATCCTCCATGAGTACATCTGGTAGTCGTTCGCATTCTAATATTCCTACAGATCATAATTCAGGACAAACCCCAGTGTTTGGAAATCGCAGATCTGCCGGTAGAACCGCCGGTGGCATTTCACAACAGAATGATGTTGTTGAAGACGATGATGGTGATATGCCTAGTTTCGAGGAACAGGCCTCATTGATAGGGGGCCTGTTAAGCATGGCCACCACAGCCACGGCTCGAGTAAGTCTCTAGCCTTCTCTATCATCTGTTGTTGTTTCTAAATCAATCAAACTGCTGGGCTAAACGTCGATATGAAATCTAAATCACCGATCGTCTCATCAGTCACTCCTGTCCACAACTTCTGATCCCAATGCCAGTCACTCTACCACAAGGTCGTCTTCTTCCTTATCAGATCCAGGCAGAACAAACTCACTCCATGAGCCGTATCTTCAACCTCTCGCCCAGCCTTCTGGGAGGCTACCTTCTCGGTTTGCCTCTGTTGTTGACGGTATCCAGCGGAGGCTCAATGCTCTTCGGAATGCCACTTCTAGTACTCCATCTTCCTCTTCAAGATCCCATGTTGTACCCCCGCAGTCTTCCGGTACGGATACATCTCGAGCGCCGAGCGGCACTTCCTCTCAAGAAGAAGGTATCGAAAGGGTCCTTCGACGGTTCATGACAGAAGCTTTTGAGCGCCAAGATAGATCCAGAGAGTCTGGCTCGGCTCGTACTCGATCTCCTTTCATGGGAGAAAGACCAGAAACACTCGAAGAGAACGATGCTGACGGGACTTCTGTTCAGCCAGACCAGGAATCATTTGAATCTTTCTTATCAGGCCTGCAACCAAGTCTAGTGGAAGCTTTGATGGAATTCAACAACAATTCTTCAGAGAGAGAAACCGGAGAAATCAGGTCCGAAGCTGCCGAAAGTGAGACGAGCACGCCTGCGACTGAGAATCAAACGAATGCAGAAGGAACCGAGTCTATTGCAAACAATTCTGCGAACAACACAGATGTTCCTGTATTGGAAGACCAGGTAGAAGGAGGAAGGAGGATGAATTGGATGAGAGTTCATCGGTTTTCGGTCGGTCTACTTTCGGATAAATTCTGCGCTCATCGTCCGTCATATTTACTTAGCTATCTCAACAACTGTTCTCATACTTTGTTAGCCTCGGTTAGCACCCGCCTCACGAGCCAACGGAGCTTCATTACAAGGTACAGGCAATCCTTCTGCCTCTATATCGACTCCAAATGCCACGAACGAGGGAGATAGTAGGATGGGGTCTGCACATGTTTCTGGGTCTGGTCCAAACGATCAAGGCAACAATCTTTCTGGCGGAAGTATCGAGTCGAACACCTCGCGGGAACGAACTGTCGTTCCTCTCATTATGGGTATGTCTGCTGTTAATCCTTTGTTTTTCGTAGATGCAACGCTCATTGATTCATCGCTGTATGAATACCGGGTTTAATCAGTTGGTGTACGCTCCGTTCGGGCCCAGGATATTCCGGGCATATTCGCTTCAACCGCCGCCAACGGAGGTCAGCCTTCGGCTACTGCTGCTGCTCAAAGACCTACAACATCAAATTCTAACTCTAGTTCAGCTCGACAAAGTCGTCAAGACATCCGTGCCGACCGTTCGAGAAGCTTTGTCAACACACCTGCCAACACAACAAGACCCCGACCCGGCCCTTATGCCTCGTCCCTACCTGCTCGATTGCTTCGTCGTAGAAGCTCACAAACAACAACCACTTCTACAGCATCTGAGGGTGGTGAGGATGCTGTCATGAGTAGCGAACCCTCAAGATCCCAGTTTACCAATTCCCACACAAGACCAAGTGGATTCGCTCTGCTTAGGCGGGCTTTGAGCGGCATCATTGGAAACGGACTCGCTTCTTCTTCACCCACCTCGTCTCAAAGCACTGAGCCTTCAACTGAGTCTTCAGGAGAAGCAGTTCCAGTTGAGACAACAGCCACTACGAGCGACTCCTCCTCAGACTCAACCGACTCCGCTGATGGAACGGAGGTCAGAAGAAGCAACAGCTTCATCTTGTGGGTGATCGGAGGCCTGTATGCGCCTGATCATCCTATTTTAACTGCACCTGGGTTGTTCACAGGGCATTTGGACCATGACGATCTATGGTAGGTCTATTGAGTATGACGAGCTATAAAGATGTTTACCATCGAGTCATCTTTCAGCTAACTCGTGGTGTTAATTGTGTGATCTTTCTCACTCTAAATGAAACAATATCGCTATGTAGGGCTCTTGCCGAACTTCTTGGCCAGGCTAAACCTCCCACTGCGACAGAGACCGAAATCAACAGCTCCGGCCTCACCATCATTCATGGCTCAGATATCGCTAGTCTAGTCAAGACAGGTCATATTCACTTAAATACCAGTGACCGATGTGCTGTCTGTCTCGAGGACTACGCGAGTGAGGTCGAATGTCGGATAATGAGTTGCAGTGAGTCTGAGATCTTGTTTCACGAGGATTGAGTACGGATACTTACTCATGATAATCAACATCTGCTTCAGAACACGTGTTTCATAAAGTCAGTCAATTCTCGATCTCATTCATTCTGTCGTGAATATCGTCGAGTCTCATAGTGTATCTTGACATTGCTCGTATGTAGGAATGCATAGATAAATGGCTGAATGTTGGTCGAAATGCTTGTCCGGCTTGTCGAACTAAGGTTAGATTCGTATTCGTTCTTCCATTTCCTGCTCTGATTCTTCACTGTATCTTCCCATGCTCACGCTTCCAACGTAAATTACAACATATAGGGAGTTAAAGTAAAGGCTGACGAGCAAGAAGCATCGGCCACGAATCCAACTCTTTCAGAAGGCACGGTCTCACTCGATACCTAAGCGAGTGAGCTCCACGAGATTTGTTCGATTCAATCTCAGTTGTCTTCAAGATCTCCATTTGCATGAGACTTTGAGGGTGGAATCTCTCAACAACTAATCGCACACAAACTGTTCAATCGTTCACTATACCGGTTGGTAGTCTACGACTTCTTCCTCATTATGTCTCGATATATAACTCTATGTCCGTCTTCAATCATCCTGAGTGGCCAGAAATGATGTTTCCTCTTCTCAATCGATTCAATGTTCTCTTCTTCCAAACTCAACTCTGACGGATTCTGGGTGGTAAGGTGGTTGGTTCTGGTACTCTAAGAACCGAAATGGATGTACTGTGATGCAAGTCATCGTCAGGAGAAAGATGGTGACGACCAAAAAAAGTGAATAGGAAGGACGCGAACGAAAGAAAAAGTATACATGAGAAAGACAGAAATAATCAAGACCGGCTGAGACATCATAATTTAACCTGAGTTGACCTTGCGCAGAGTGTTGGATTTGTTGACTCGGCGCTATCAATACAACGCCTTCGCTCTCCCTGCTTTTCCCGTTAATTTCTCTGTTGCTCTCCTTGCTGCCTACATTGCTTATCTTCATTCATGTTACAAAGGGCAGGTGAACAGATTACGTGATGTAAAGAGGCAATGAAGAGAAAAGCCAGAAAGAGAGACGAAGAAAAAACGATGAAACGGTAAAGTGAACAAACAAGGACATGAAGGATATCACAACGAGACAGGGAAAAGAAAAAAGAAGAAGAGAGTGCGAAGAAATATAGCAGCACATGAGAACCGGTGGTCCTTTTTGACATGTTTGTTCAGTTGGTCCCGTTCGACGATCTCTAGACTGATCCACTTATGTATCAACAGCTCAACGCGCTTGTAAAAAGCCGTGCGTCGCAGATGAACATCCCTCCAGCTCTTCAGCCAAGTTGACATCCACACAGGTTGATTCTGCTGTACGGAAGTAGAGAGATAAGCGGCTTCCTTGGATAGAATCATCAGCCGAGGCAACTCTTCAGGAAGCTCAGCAAAGAGGAAACGCTTCGATCGGACGATCTCGGTTGTATCGTCTTGTCGAGAGAGGATCGGCTCGGCGAGAAGTGGTTTGGATAGATCTAAGTCATCAACGAACTCGACCTTAATGACTGGTATTGTCAGCTGTCGAGCCTTCTCGTCGAGCCACAACGGACTAGCAGGTGAACAGTCGAAATTCCCAACAGATGGAGCAAATGAGGCAGCCGAATTGTTCTGAACAGATTCAGACAACGCCGCCGGAGACAGAATGAAGCGGCGCTTCGCACGACGATCACTTGACTGCTCCTCGTCTTCTTCATCTTCTATTCGTCGTCGCTTGGGTGACTCGAATGGAAGCTGAGGCACTTCGAGTCGCTCTCGATGTATAATTATCGACTCACTCGCTACACAGATAAAGGGATTTGCCAAAGAATTGTCAATCGCCCGTACGAGAAGTGCAAACAGGAAGAGCAAACAAGACGAAAGAACGAGAGAACTGGACAACGTCTAGACAGATAAAAGATACTCACACGAAGTCGAGCTAACAGCTAGTGACTCGGGTACCGCTGATGGGTTCAGGAACTCATCCATCTCGGCATCTGTCATAGGCTTCATTCCTCGCAGCTCAAAGCGTTGAATTGGCGTGAGATTCTTTAGGTACGACTTATTTCGATGGTCCGTCTTCATCGTTGTCAATCTGTACAAATAGCAGAAGCACACCGGAAAAGATATCATGTCAACTTGAGAACCAATGTTCGAAAGAGGAGGACTTGAATAGCCAGAAACGCCACTGACCTTGTAGTCTTTGCTTTTATGACTTTTTTGGCTTTCTTGACTGATCGAGGTCCATTGATTTGCCCAGTGACCACGTCGGTTCGTATACTCTGCAACACGGTACAAGCACAAGTTAGCTGTCAAGACCGAGACAAGCCTTTTAAAACAGGGACAGCCCTTGAAGAATCTATTACGACGCGCCAAAGAAGAGACGAACTATGGGCAGGCCCTTGCGAAGACATCTCTCCGTTAATTGAAGTGGTTGGGCGTTAAGAGTATTGCGCCTGACGGGTGTAGGCGATGCAGGCATGAGCTGCAATCCTGGAGGGGAAAGTGGGGCATCTAACAAACTATGCGAATCATATGACGCGTACGACTTCTCGGAGATATTGAAAGCGCTTGAAGTGTTGGAGGTGTTTGAGGCCGGCGGGAAGGAAAGGGTGTAACGAGAGGAGGAGGCAAGACTGAAGTTCATTGCGATTTATGTATATGATAACGATTGAGTGCGTCAGACGGCTTTAGTATGGGGAAAGGGATGAGTTTTAGCGTAGTTATGTGAGGGGTCTGCGAGTGAGTATGGGTGAGTATAACGCGTAGAGGGTCGCAGCCGGTCGCAGCCGGTCGGTGAAGTAATGGTGGTTGGTGGTCGGAAGAGTATCGCGACGGAAAACAACGCAGCTCGTTTTGTATTCCGAACGGAAGGGATTTCAAGCAGGTTTGCGGGCTGTTACACAGGTATACGGCTCAATACATGGGTTGATAGATGAGTGAAGCTCTTACAGAGCACCCAGCTCGTTCACTATGTCACCGAGATGAGGTCAGTCAGGAGGTCGTTCGCTACATGCCAGGCAAAGGTTCTGGCTTAGGACCAGAAAAAGTAGAGGCAGTTGATGTGGACGGACTAAAAGATCACAACAATGGGATTCTTCAGCGCATCTATAGAGCGAGTGGCCGTCTAGATATCCAACTGTCGCGAATAGAACATGATCGCCCTGGCCATCGGCCACCTATCATCAGGAAGACAGTCCAAGGATAGAGTGGACAACAGCATGTCATAACGCAACCGAAGGAAGGACAGAGACAAGAGAGCAGAAGATAAGCAGAAGAGGAACAGCGTCTTACGCGACCAGGAACGGCAATCCTACACGTCGCGTCTAATCGAGCCCATACAACATAGAACACGACATCCAGATACAATAGACTCACCTATTTAGTCGTTCGTTCTTGGTTCAGCAGTCGGACTATAATATGGCCAGCTTGCACACGCGGGAGATTGGAGTAGGTTCTGTTAGATCATAATGACAACTGGTGCGTTAATAGTTGTACCCTCTTGTATCCACTAGGGCGTTAGGATATATAACATCAGTGAGTTAGTGTATCAGAGTACAATCAGCGACGCTGCATTCTGGAACAATCGAATAGGCCATCAGCAACCAGCAGCTAACAAGGCCTCTGTCCGTCAGTCCTCAGCAGGTCAGTTCGTTGCTTCCGATTGGTGCGAAACATCACTGGCACCATCACTGGCACCATCACAGGCACCATCACAGGCACCAATGTTGACGCAGGTACAAGCACTTGGCGAGGTGAGACGGAGATAAAGGCTTATTTGATAAATTGAGAGCGTGTCTGTGGCGAAACACGAACCCGTGATGGTTACAGCAATTGCACATGTTAACCGTGACATTGATTGTGATTCTGATGGGAATAGAGCAGTAGACTAATCACATTATGAGCCGATGAAACAGTAATCCTGACATTAAACCCCCTCCCTCTCTTCATCTTGAGAAACTGTAGCTTATTATCAGCCTTGCCTATGGTTCTTTTTGCTTCAGGCTATGAATTTCTCTTTGTGATCTGTACCAGAACATAAACATAGTGAAAATATCGATAGAGACAAAAAAATCAGTGAGTTACAGAAACAACAGAGAATACAATATATGGTGACAATTCGCGCGAGGAGAATGACTATACAAACACAACGAGGAGAAAGCGAAGTAATTGAAACGGAAAATAGAATCTTAGTTGTGCGATTGGTCATTCTGCCATCGCTACAAGAGCATTAACTCGTAAATATGTAAACAACGGCAATGAGAAAGGGTCAGTACGAAAGTGAGAAGTACAAATCGAAAGCGCAACACGAGTTGCAAGAGAGGAGATCAAGGCTAGGCATTTCGATGAGGAACAAATATGATGGAGAGAGAGAACTGTTGGTTTAGCCGATATGAACCATCGCTACACCTAGCTCTATATCACCCATCTCATACAAGCCTCTCTCGTCCTCGTCCAGATCACTCTCTTGCTCTTCGGCTCGTGCTGAGACCATCTGAGCATCCTCTGGCATCTTGATGAGTACCGAAAGGTACATGTTACGCGAACCCGAATCGCCTGATACTCGATCCACAACAGATGAGGCGCTCGATGATGTACCCAATGGTGCTGCTACAACCAAAGGATTTATGGGTTCGGAGGACGAATAGTCTGAAAACAGATTCTGAAGAACAGATGGCGCTCGCGGAGGGGTAAGAACTGGTGTTGCTTGCTCAGACAATTCATCCGATTTTGTAGAAACAGACAGGGATATAGGCTGGAAAACCCCCATTGTTGAAGGTCAGGATTGACAAGACCATCGGTTTGAATTGCCAAGGTAATTCCGAGAGCAGTAGACGTACACGTAGGTCTTTCCAATCGAACGCGGCTGTGTCGCACTTCAAGTACAGCTGATCTTCTCCCGTGGTGACCTCCCATAGATCAGGTACTCTGCCCAGCACAACGTCTTTTTTCGATCTTCGCCTCTGGTTGGATGCGAGAGGTGTATTAGATATGCCGAGAAAGTGTCGACTGCCAAGCCCATCGGAAGTGAGGCCAGCATCATTTAGAATATTCGCTATTGCTCGAAGCTGAGCGCCGTTGGCATGAAGAACTTCTTCACGATCTGCTGCAGAGATGTTGAGAGACAGCAGATGACATCGTAGGCGACGTCGGTATACAAAGCTTCTGGTGAAGAAACCTGTTGGATGAGATAAGAAGGAAGCAAAGAAGAGATCTCAGAAGTTGGTTCAGAGTAGGATAATAACCCGGAATGGTAACTCAATGTAAGATATTCGGAATGAACAAGATTACATACCGACACATATCACGAAAAGGATGGCCACAGTGGCCACAAAAGTCTTTCAACAACCGTAGATATCGTAGGTCAGTTAGTCTTACGATTGAGTAATGGTCCGGATGCGAAAGAGTAGGGAAGTGGGATGAAATGAGAGATGAATAGTTAGCAAGGGTTAGCAAGGGTTAAACCAAGACCTACGAAGACATAAAGGGTTGCTGAAGGCTTGTTTGGACTACTTGAAACAGCAGTGGCTGTTGAGGATGGAGCAGAGGTGGACATTACAGCTCTCCAAAGGAGATGAATGAGTATAAAGATCAAAGACGGAAGGAGAGATATACGGAGTTGATGGTTGTGCACAAACGGAAACCCTCATTTGAAATCTTATTTGATCAGAAAACATAGTCATTTTTGCTCCTTGTCTTCTACACATCAGAAAGCATCATCTAACAATGTCTAAATCATTTGGTACGCTCTTCATCTGCCTATGGCCATACAATATAGAAGCTTCCTGATTGCCAGATGTCTCTGTTTGAAAACGATAGTCTTTGTCACTGGAAACGCCAACAAACTCAAAGAGGTCCAGGTAGGTGTATTTATCAGCGGATATACACTCTTCTTTGTCTTGGTATTTCTGGCCGTCTGGTATGCTGATGGACTGTATCTATAGGCAATTCTATCGGTTGACGCTAATGGGATTCAAGTATCCTCTAAAGCTCTCGATGATCTTCCGGAGATCCAAGGCACAACCATCGAGGTGGCCACAGCGAAATGTGCTGCAGCCGCTCTGCAGGTCAGTTTCTCCAGATTGAACCCGCTATCCCATTCACTGCTTTCCGAAATTGATCCGTCTACGATAATTGTCTCGGTTCTTATATGTTCAGATTGGGGGAGCTTGTGTAACCGAAGACACAGCACTGGCCTTTACCGCTCTTAAAGGGCTCCCTGGACCCTATATTAAAGACTTCATGCAAGCTGTAGGCCATGAAGGTATGTATATGGACACAATTCATTCAAGAGTCAAAGTTGACGACACAATATGGCAGCGATTGATCTACTTAATCGTATACAGGACTGAATGCTATTCTCGCTGGATTTGAGGATAAGTCTGCGACCGCGATCTGCACTTTTGCTTACTGTGCTGGTCCTGGACAGGCGCCCCTAATTTTTGAGGGAAAGACCGAAGGAAAGATCGTGCCTGCCCGAGGAGAGAAAGTCTTTGGGTAAGGAGTTTACATCTTTGAATGCTGTTTGTAAATCGAGATATGCGGTCATACAGAACACACTATATCTCCGGTCCTCTCAGAGTGGGAGGCAACGATCACTTGACTAGAGGTCTGACTATAACATTCTGGCTGCTTCACTTCCTTCGTTGCTCAGATGGGATGCAATCTTTCAGCCGGACGGATTTTCAGAAACGTTCGTTGCATATTTTCCCGACTTGAATCTCCTTGACAGGCCTAGCGTTACTGGGTCCTGCTCGTTCTTCTTTCAGTTTCTGCGCTCTGACGATATATCTTTCCCTAAACTTTTAAACTTTTGAACACTCCTCATACTACATAGATACGCCGAGATGGACTCCAAGATCAAAAATACTATCTCTCATCGATACCGAGCATTGGCGAAGTTGAAAGACCACCTCAACAGCTTGCCAGAGAGCTCATGAATGATGTTTGGTACTAACTAAATTTGATAGACGACGTTTTAATGTCCTCAGGCCAATATATTTGATGTGCATTCAATAGATCCTCACGTCCGCGCTCCCTTTCGTTCAATTTCATCTGAAATAGATTACAAGAAACAACACTTCTTTTCAAGCCTGCTCGCGCTTCTCCCGTGAATGATCGCTGAAGCGTCTTGCGTTCATATGGACGGCTGAAATAAGCCAAATGTTCTATAACTCTATATAAAAAGAATCGTGGTTATATCCATGAGGATGTAGATTTTCATTGATATATCTTCCATCGCTTCATCACTAACAGTGTGCCTACCACTCCAACGGTGACACCACCTAGAACGGGTATTGTCCCTCCTAGCCAATTTGTCAATTTCTTCCCGGTCTTCCAGCTCTTGGCTTTGAACTTGCCCCATGTTGAGTCGCCGTATACCACGTCTTCCCAAGCTCGGATCTCTCCAGACTCCCAGCCGCCTAGCACAGCGCGCATCATCGGCTCATCCATCTCTGCCAACTCGTCTAAACTCCACGTGTCACATACGTCGATCATCCAACTCATCCGACGTGCTCCTAGTGGGCCACCTACACCGGGTGCAATTTTCCTTAATTCCGCTCGAAGTTGCCCAGTCTTTAAGATTGCGTTTTCTATGTTACTAGGTAAAGATGACTCAATCCGTTGCCGAATAGCGGCAGCTAGCCTGGGTCCACGACCGGATGTGGAGACCATGATTTGAAGGGGACCTTTCCGGATCTGGGAGCCAAAGTAGAAATCACACTTTTGAAGGATGAAGAACAGAGGGTTCCTTAGTAGACTGATCGATGCGAACATTGATGAAGCGAAATACATGAGAGGGAGGAAGAGCTCACCTGAGGAGGGACATCAGCCACGTTTACCGGTACTCGAAGCTTTCTGGATAACGAACAGATCTTTGTCGATAATGGATTGTTGTCGATAGCGGTCAAGATCATGTCGAATCCTATTGATCGGTTCCATAATTAACGGTTTCAAACAAAGCACACAACACTGGTCAAGGCTATGACGATCATCTCCAAGCTGAGTAAAATAACTCCAAGAAAGATGTGAACAGGTTACCTGTTAAGAATTCTTCCCGCTCGTCTTCTTCTGCCCACTCTCTTTCGAGATAGCAATCCACCAAACCTTCGACATCTACTCGGTATTTGACTTCGTCCGTCAACCCTTCTCTGGGTGCAATCAATGTCACTTTGGCTCCTGCTTCGAGAAGGTAATACAAACGACCTGTAGCGACCACTCCACCCCCGACAAGTAGAACTTTTCGACCATTCAATCTCCAAGCTGAGAGATTATGGAAGGAAATAGTTTTAGACTTAAACGATTAATCCACTTGGCAGATAAGTATTAAATGATGAACCTAGCATGAACGAAGTGCCCGGCACGATCGGAGGGATTTCAGTTTTGCTGTCGGTCATATCTAAATTCTCAAAAAAGGAAGAGTTTTTGTTTCCTCGGCGACTTGTATGGCTAGTCTTATTCTCTTTCTTTTTTTTTTTGGGTATAGCTGAGAAGGTTGGAGGGAAGATTAAGGGTTATCCTATAAAGATATGGCTATGGCGTAAGCCTAGGATTGATATGATTTGATGATCGATCGATCTATGACGCTAACCCTAACAATTACAGCCTGCGGATTCCAAGTATCGTCAGTGTGCAACGATAGTAATCAACTATTCTCAGTTTGGACCCAAGGCGGATGAGAACAGAATCTTGAATGAAAGGTCGACATATGTATATCATGCACCCAGCCCATCACTTTTATATCTTTGGCACTCTGCCTTTCAGCCTAGCCTTCTCTTCCTTCCGTTCCTTCTTTTCTTCCTTCTTTTCAGAGTTTCTTTTTAGCAGTCCCATTACCGTCGTGTTCTTTCTAACTAGATCTCTCTTTCCAACTCGGTCTCTGTCCTTGGAGGCAAAACCTACTGTCGAGCTTGTCTGTCCGCTAGACGAAGGGTTGAGGTCGAAACCGTCATATCGACTAGGGTCACCCCACTCTTTCGGTTGACCCATAACGGCCATTGTCGGGATCGCAGGAGGCTGCCAGTCGTCTGGTTTTGAGATGGTAGACGAGGTGGGTCGAGTAGCCTCAGGTGTAGAGTCTTGCGAAGGTCTGCGAAGCCTTTCGGCCGACTCGGTCGATGGCCGATAGGACTGAGTTGTAGGCAAGGATTGGTAGGAGTGAGGCGGAGAAGAAGTTTGAGGTGCATACAATCGCTGCAGGATGGCTTTGCTTTGCGTTTCAATATAAGATATGTCCTCTGCGACTGCCTGTGAATTGGGTGAAGACAAAACGATCATGGCATGAGTACCATTGGACGTTCAATCGAGTTAAGAGAAGCAAAATTGCAAACAGACGTTTAATTGAATCTTGTAACTGAAAATTCTACCGTCCGTCTGATCTAGCTGAAGAATGACTTGATCGATGGCCTCCATCACCTTATTCACTCCGTCATCCGCTTCGAGCAACGAATGGATGCTCGCCTGTGAACGTAGATATCAGACGAATGAGCAAATGTAGAAAAAAGCAAAAGAAGGAGAGAAGATATGAAAGAGATGGGAGATTTTTGACATCCCTAGGGATACCACATACCTCTTCCAAAGCTTGTAATTCTGCTCCTAGCCGTTTTTCCATCTCTCCTTTACCGTCTCTTCCCAGCCTGCCGCTATCCGCTCTCTCGCCCGCCGATTCCCACTCCCACCCGTCCAACAGCTCTTCGACATTAGCAAGAATTATGTCTTCTTGCTCGTCATTCTCCTCGTCTTGTTCTCCAGTCGGATCACCACCTGTGAGCGGCGTGAGAGGGTTGTTCGATAAAAGAAGTGCGCGCGAGAACGACGTCTCGGTCTTCAACTTGTAGGGTTGTGGAGGCTTCGCTCGAACGGAACTGTTTGGTACCGAGGATATATTTGTCGAGACGGAGAGAGCGGTAGGAGAAGATGGTCGTAATGATGTCTGTGGAGGTCGAAGTAGAGAAGGCGGGTAATTTAGCTCTGGGGCGGAAGAACCATTCGAGATAGGAGTATATGTCGATGAGGCTTGTGGCTGACTCAGGCTGATGATCGGAGGAGCAACAAAGGGTTCTACAGGTGAAACAGTCGGAGGTTTAACTGAAGCTGGGGTTCGAGTGACAGGGACAGGTATTAGATCAGGGGGCTCGGTAGAGGGCGAGAAGGACGTCGAAGGTGTGGGGTGATCAGATCTGATAGCATGGTGGGAGTTTGAGTCCGGATGATCCATATGGTGCGCTACTACAGTTGATCCGGATGGAGTGGAATCCACTTTCAGAATGATCCCTTCGCTAGGCTTCTTCCGGATCTGCTGTGCTCGGGGAAAGTCCTTGTTGGCTGTTTCTGTATTGTCACTAGTGGAGGGAACGATTTCTCGACCAAGTCCTGAAGGCTGCCGAGCGAGGTCCTCACGTGTTGACGGTTGCGAAGATATAGATGCCCGAGGTGGCATTTGCGAAGAGGTCGAAGAGGTTGAGCGAGAGGGTGTGGGTCGGATTATATGGTTGGCGGAAGAAGGATGGGATGGATTTGAGCCAACTGATTTTGCTTATTGAAAGCCACAAATTGTATTGGTTTGAGCTTTGGAGTAAGAAACCTAAGACTGTACCGAGTGTACCTACCTTCTTCACCTTCGTTTGACACTTTTGGATCTATACCTATCAACCTGGGCATTCGGCCACTAATATATTGACGGAAGACTTTGATGCTAGCTTCGATGAATATGGCTTGTTCGGCCTCCCGCTCGGTCGCATAACGATAAGTCTTTGACATCGTCAACGAAAAGTGTAAGGGCTAAAAGGATGAAGTTTACAGAAGAGGAGCTAGTCAGTTTACATCGACAACTATGTACAAGGAAAGGAAGGAGGGAAGGAGAGCGATGTTAAGAAAGAACAACCAACATCCACGACTTCAATCGTTCGCAATGATTCGAGCCCCCATGTTTTTCCTTTCGAGAACGTTCCGTTCGAGTTTCGTTTTGCTTTGTGGATGAAGCATTTCTCGGACTGAGTTGAAGCTAACCCGACCACGAGGTTCCGATCGATGCGAAGTTTCAATTCACCACGGTGAGCATGTGCAGCTCATCCAGCTGTCGAAGCTCTCAAGGTTGAGTTGGAGATGGAAGGATACTCACCGGAAAGGATCAAATACCTAGACTTGACGCCTCCTTCATCGGTCTCGAATATCTTTACATGCGACACATATGTCTCATTCGAGTTATCGACCGAGAGTCCTGACGTGGTAGAAGCTGATGACAGGTGAGAAGAAAACAAGGAGGCGATGATATCTGCCTTTGTGGATGAACGAGAGTCATAAGAGATCGGTTGAGGTCGTGACATAAGCACTGAGAGTCACAAGTACAAGTCTCAGTAGACACAGCTACCAAACCAGAACTTGAGAGTATAGCTTTTGACAAAGATGACTCTCAGGGGGATCGATTTAGATGAAGTAGAACGGACTGAATAGAGAACACAACCATCATGAAATCAGAGGGAGGCGAGAGATGGATGACAGAGTTACGTAATGACCGCGTGAACCTGACAGAATTGAGCGCGTACAGTAACCTCATTAAACTATCAAGTTACCTTACCCGTCCGACCGGGTAGGGTATACCGGACGCGTAATGTTGTGATTTGGAAAATAAAGATAAAAATAAAATAAAATAATAAAATAAAATAAAATAAAATAAAATTTCGCGGAAGCTTACTGGACCCTGAGTACAGACAAAGAAGCCTGATAACTACATTGATGAACAGATCTACTGAAACTGATCTTTTTCTGGGGGTGGTTCATAACTAGGGACATCAACTGACCTGGGTCGGTTGATTGGTCGGCTTTTGCTGCGCACGGCGTTACTACCATATGTTCGGCACAGATAGTCGACTGGATGGGTCATGGCGGCCGTAGGATTCGCCTCTCGCCCTGCTGCGCGTCGGCAGACGTAACTAAGCTTACATGATGAGCTTGAGAGTGTAGTAAGAC
>MVAH01000181.1:0-35987 GCA_014825575.1 Phaffia australis
CTGACCCTCTTATTCCCCCCCCCCCCTTCTCCTGCCATAGACCTATTTCCATTCTCTTGTAAATCCAGTCATCGTCGAACATGCCTCCTCCTCCTCTCTCGGTCCTCCGTCTGCCAACGCGACCGTCGGAAACGCGACGGACGAGTCTCTGACCCAAGTCCCAAAGATCATCGTCAAACGGAAACCAGAAGGTACCGAGCCAACAGCCAGTTCCGGTTCTCTGATCCCTCAGATAAAACTGATTGTGAACAGGAAACCGAAAGATGAACCACCTCAACCAACTCCAGCGCAACCCCCGTTGGCTCCACTCTCTTCTTCCTCTCCATCCGCCTCGACCTCGATGGCGACGCCTGGCCTGAAACGATCGAGGGATGGCCACTCGACAGACCACACAACGATCTACGAGCCTGTACCGATCGACCTTCCAGGAAAGATCCGTCTCACCCATCCAAACACCTCTGGGCCTTCCGTCCAGACGACCTCTCATTCCAGTCCCAGCTCGAACCCCAACGTTGATCCTGGCCAAGCCGAGTATGGAAAAAAGACAAAGCTGTCCGTCAAGAAAGCTGGCTCTCTGAACCCTCCATTGCCACCACCACCACCGCCGCCACCGTCGACAACGACGACGCCGGATATAGTCCCTCCCTCCTATCATGGGCAGGGAAGACCGGGCCTATCGACCACTTCGTCTTCTTCATCCTCCTCCTCCTCTCTAGGGGTCAGTTCGATGTCGAACCGTCCGACGTATCCTTCTTCGTCTTCTACCACCTCGGCTACTGCTGTCGCCGGTACATCAAACAAGACGACACAAGACGGGATGTCAAATATAGATTCTCAGTCAGCTTCCCCTCTGCCCTTCCCGTCTCACCCTCCTCGATCATCCTCCCAAACGTATCCTTACCTCCAGTCCCAGTCCCAATCCCAGTCCCAGTTCCAGTCTCAATCCCAATCTCAACTGTCCGGGCAGAAAGCGAAACAGAGACCAAAGATCGCTCGCCCGATCCTCTCCGCGTTTGAGCTAAGACCGGTCCAATCCAGAGAAGAATCTCGACCGATGAGACTATCGAACGGAAGAGGCATCCGCTCGCACAGCGTCGCGTTCCTAGAGGACGTCGTCAGTCTGAACCTCGACCTCGTTCTCTCTCCCGGTCGACGTTCCGGCTCGGGGTCGAAAGAGAACGGCCAGGTCGCGCCGGGCGAGAGAGCCGATGGGGAGACCAAAGAGAGCGCGACGAAAAAGACGTATGCGCTCCAAGTCTTGATCAACGCCGTTCCGATAAACCCGATTCCATCTCCTCATCCTCCGCCTCCGTCTCCTCCCCCTTCGACTTCCGACAACACCAACAACACATCCGATCCATTCTCCCGTCAAGTCCCACCACCGCCGACGATCCCACCGGACGAAACGGGCTACACACCGAGACCTAACTTGGCATACCGATTGCCGCTCCCCGCTCCATCAGAGGCCAAGAAGAAACTAGCAGGTCTCGGCAACTGGACCGTCGAGGTCTTGGTCAGATGGAAGGACGTCGAGCTCGGCACGGGCGTCGTCAAAGCCAGCGGCAAGGAGGGATACGAGTTGTTCATCAAGCGGATCTGAGAGCGCGGGGGTGTTTGTTTTGTTCTAGTTGGTTTCAATAACTCTCACGAGCGTAGACCTGTCGTGTTAGGCTATGTTCTGAAAATGGGGGGCTTCCGGTATCGTGTTTTATATAGAGTCATTGTATCTATGAGTTCTACTTGGTTAATTTGTGTGTGTGTGTGTGTGTGTGTGTGTGTGTGTGTGTGTGTGTGTGTGTGCGCGCGCGCGCGCGAGCGAGGGGGTGGGGGATCATTCTTCCAGTCCGGCACACTCTATCTTGGCGTCGGTCGTCAAGCACACAAGAACGGCATTGAGAGAACAAAGGATCGAGATCCGGGTATACGTGTGTCTGTGTCTGTATATATGTACCTATAAAGGAGAGAGAGAGAGAGACGAAAAAGAAGAAGAAGAAGAAGAAGAAGAAGAAAACGTCGGATGTTCAGAGCGTTCGTATCCCTGTCCTCTGTCAGGTCGACCAGGTTGATCGATTTCTGAAAACAAAAAGTCTGATCGGGTTCATCGTCTAGCGGCGGCTGCCTCCACCCTAAGTTCCTTCACAGCCGTCTTTCAGGTGGGGAACACAAGATTCAAGCGCCGCCAGAAAGATTAAGAGAAGAAGGAGAGGAGGAGGAAGAAGAAGAAGAAGGTGATGAAGATGATGATGAAGAAGATGAAGAAGAAGAAGATGATGAAGAAGATGATGAAGATGATGATGAAGAAGAACAACAACAGGAGGTGGGTGAGTCCCTATGGATCTAATCCCACAAAAATATGTGTGTGCATGCCAAAAGGAAAGAGAAGAAGCAATAGCGGTGAGCTCACCGCTAGGGTCTCTGGCGGGACGCCTTGATCGATCATCGATACACAAAGCCTCAGACTAGTCCTATCGAGCCCTGTTTCCATTAATTGAGAAATCTTGTAGAGCGCTGGGACAGAAAAGAATGGGCATGCGCGGTTGTAACATCAGACGAAGTGTCGTCGTCGTCGTCGTCGTCGTCGTCGTCGTCGTCGTTCGTTTCAATAGGACAGTCACACAGAGAGAAGGTAAGCGTGAACTATCCAGAGAAGACGCCTTGCACGCAAAGCCGATCTGAACGAACCTTCTTGAGCTTCAGTCTTGGCTTCAGATTCGGATTTAGACCTGGTAGACCCTGACCTAGATCCAGATCCCTCAGTCTGGGTGGTCTGTCGAGCTCTGGATGTCATTTTCTCTGGGGTTGATCTGATGTCGTAGAATGACTAGTGTTCGAAAGTAAACATGACCGGACGAACGCGTCAGAGTGATCCAAGAAGAACCTTATATGAAAATATATGAAATATTTTCCTTTTCAAATACTATCCCCCCAGAAGATCATCACGAGTGATCGATCCGATCCTGCTCAAGACCCATCCGCCTGGTCAACTCACCTCCACCATCAGCAAGGAAAGGAAAGAAAGGATCCTAATGTCAGCATCATCTTCGACAACAAACAAGCCAGATCCAGTACCCCCCTTCCCGGCGGGCACGCATTCTACACCGACAGATGAAGAGCCGATGAAGAATTACAGAGAAAGAGAGGCCAACATGACCCCTGGGTCGAGAAAGTCGGGGTTGACCTGGAAGGAGATGCAGGTTGGTCACCCATGATTTCAGTTCTAGCATGTGTACATGTATTTGTGAGAGGGAAGAACAACAGAAAACCATACATGTAGGACAAAGACGACAAAAAAATCACAAGGCTTATACTTCATGGTCAACTTGGGTGCAAACAGAAACGGAATGTCGTCTCCAAATTTCAAGAGTAAGCCAATCTTTGCTCTCACTCGTCCTCCCGTCCCATTCCTTCGAACTCTCTGCGCTGCGTGAGGATCTTGTACTACAACAAGAGGCCGTTCATGGTTCAATTCTGTTCCTACCTTGCTGATCACTGGGTCGTTTCAATCTTTTGATCTCCCAGTCCGTGCGCAGAGGCAGCCCAGCAGTCGATGCTTTGCATGGAACAGAATCAATTCGACAAAGAAAAAGTTCGTTCATTCTCTTTTTCCCTTCCTTTTCATCATAGAAGATATACCAGTAGTTGAAAAGAAAAGAAAATCTCTCTCTCTTGGCCGTCTATATAGTGCACAGACTACTGTTCGTCACTTTTCTCTTCTCTGGCTGAGATCAGTCTTGCTTGGCCAGCATATCTCTCCGGCTGACCGTGACATCCATTTCCCTATCGCGCGTGCACACACAGTTCAAGCATATAGGGACTGTAAAGATGGAATCGTATGTCCCGATCTGCACATGTCTGAACGAATCTCTCGGCTGATCTGTATCCCTCTGTTCTTTCCTCCTCACCGGCCGATATGAATCAGGACGAGAAATCGAGGGAAGCATCTAGGAAGGATATGTCCCAACGAACAGGTTTCCTCGACGCGTTCTTCTCCATCTTTTCGTCTTCGCCACCATCTTCTGCGTCTGCGCAGGGTGGTAAACAGAGCTCGAGTTGAGTGGGATCAACTCTGATGCTATCTTGAAGGGAAAGAACAGTGTGAACGGAACGTTGTTCTCTACGAAACGGACCTCAAGTATATATGTAAAAAAGATCTGTTTGAGGATGAATGGTCATCCAGCAATCCACCATGCAGCAGTGCTAACCTTTGTTCTTTAGTTTTCTATTCAAACAAGCGAGGAGAGAATATCATAGATATTAGAACAAAGAACAAGAAAGCGAAAAAAAACGGGTTTGGTACAGACTACACAACATAAGAGAAGGACAGTGGAGAAATGATAAAAAACAAAGCAGGAACCAAGAACAAAGATCGAAGCAACACATCACGATCAGGAACACACAACGTCGACGGATGAAAAGACAGGCAGTATCGAGATACAAGAGATAAACTAGTTAGAAGACAAAGACAAAAGAAGAACAGAGATGGGGGGAGGGGAACGTGAGGGGAGAAATACAAAAGACCGAGCGGAAGCTAGGACCGAGAGTGGAAACAGGCGAACAAGGACAACAGGCCTACATTGTTGAAGCAGACAGTAAATAAAGGAGTAAGGGAACGAGAAGACCAGGTCAACTCATCAGACAGATCCCCAAGCCGCTCTCCTTGTCGCCTCGTTCTCGTCCTCCAGTTCGTTTCCCAACACGAACGTCGGCCGTTGAGCCTCCAACAAGTTGGCCTCATGTTGTTCTCTTTCACGCCTCTGCCCTTCGGTCTCTTCCTCCTCCTCCTCATCATCGTTGGCAAAGAACCGTTGTTCATCTTCTCCAGGGTAGAGCACAGAGGCCGCTCGGCCGGGCAGAGTAGGCACAGGACTAGGCGCACGGGGGATAGGGTCAGCGTGGGCAGCATGAGCATGGCCATCCACAGTTTGTTGGAGACCAGGCTTGGTCGAGGGCAAAGCAATTCGAAGAAGAGACGTGTACGGTTGTCGGCATACCGGGCAGAACCATCCTTTTGCCTTCTTCTTTCTTCGCCTCTCTTGTGCGGGCGTCAAGACAGTCTCCTGAACCGGGGCTTCGGTCGTTCCTTCTACGCCCTGTCCGGTTCCAGTTCCCTCGCCAGCGGTGCCCTCACCAGTTCCGGTCGCTCCCTCTGCTCCTTCTTCTCGCCTCAAGACCTTTCCTCCGGCTCCGAACTCGACCATCCCGACCGCACACTCTTTGCACACAACTAGATGTCGACACGGAAGCAAGACCACGTCCTTGGGAGAGACCAGGCAGACGATACAGTCGTTCAAGGTGGAGTCTTCGGCTGGTTGGTTCAAGGAAAGAGCACTCGAGGGGGCGGCCGGGTCGCTAGAGGAAGCGGAGGATGAGGTGAGACCAAAGATTTCACGAAGGTGGAAGGTATGAGATCCGATCAGGGCTTCTCGTTTCACAACTTTGGCACTCCAATGTCCACCCCGGGATCCACCAGTCTCTTCCAAGCCTAGCGGGACAGATGCGAGATCGACTTCCTCTTCGTTCTGCGTAGGTTCCGTAACCGGTTCCTCGGCTGAAGGAACCCGATCGGTCGTCTGAGCTCCAGATTGAAGCATGAGCTCGACATGGGTTCGTTGGGCGTTCAACGAAGCCAGAGGCTCGCCTTTAAAGCAGAGGAGAGGGCAACCAGGTAAGATTGAGAACTCTGATGTGTAAACAAGATCGCTCAGTTGGTACAAGAGATGAAAGAAACATACCTCGTTCGCCTCGAGCTTCGAGCCTGACCACGATTCGCATCTCTCTTCTGGCGACCTTCTTGATCTCTTCTCCGGGAGTCTTGTTGAGATTGAGTGAGGCCATCGGAACATTCACCTGTGCCTCAACATCCCTCTCGGCAGGACCTCGAGAGCTTCTGCCAAAGATACCGAACCTCGATCCTGATCTTGCATGTCCAGCAGCGGCCGTGCGGGATTCTCCGGTTACTTGAGCAGCTCCCTTTCCTTCATTTTCGGCGACATTCTCCTGTCGGGCGGCCTCCAAATTTTCTATGTGGCGCTCGTACGTTTCCCAGGCTTCGTCAGCTGGAAGCTTTGCTTCGGCCAGGTCAATCGCTTCAACCTCGGTAAGCTCGAACGATCGGCCAAAGCCGCCTGAATGAGTAGAATGATGGATGATCTGCTGATTCACATTCAACGGGTTCGCCTGCGTAGGGGATGGGGTGTAGAGCGTGATAGTGATGAGCGTTGTTGGGGTCGATGCATCATACGTGAATTTGAGGAGGTGGAGAGCGTGCGAGGTAGATGTGTCCGTCGGAAGAGAAGACTGTAATGGTTGAAGGAGCAAAGTCGGTCGTTTGAGGTTTACCAGAGACTGAAGCGTCGTTGTTGGATGAGGAGCCTAGATCAAGTGACATAAGAGGATTCATGAACGAGGTAGCAAGCGAGTGTCAGTCCGAGAGGAGACGGATATAGATGATGACAAACGCCGTCGTCTCGCGCGGAGATGGAAGGCGCGTGGATGCACGAGAAGCCCGTGTCTGCCCCCCTGTGACGGAAAGCCTTTTGGTTGGCTCTCCAGATAGCGAGACTTTTTGTTCTCCAGCTTTACCTCCTTTCAGAACGCCGTCCGGTCACGATCGACAACAAACAATGCGTTGAAAGGAGAGAGAATAGAGAGGAAACATGGACGAGATAGAATGAGACGAGATGAGAACGAGGAAAAAAAACCCGCCGAGAACTGACCTGCTCTGTCTTGCTCTTCTCCACCCAACCTTTGACGATATCGACTCCTACAGACTCTCGAGCCCGTGCTCCTGACTGAGATTTCTCATCAAACAGACCACTATCATCGGTATCATCTTCTCCACCGATGATGGGTCCGAATAACGTCTGTTGTTGTTGCTGAGTGTTATCAGCTCCAGCTCCGTTGTAGTTAGCAGCAGCGGCCGCACCGGCCGCGTGAGCCTGAGCTTGTGCTTGAAGGGCCGCGAGAGGGATAGTTCTGGTGGCAAAAGGAGATCGGCGAGCGAGAGTACGAGTAAGGGTGTTGGACGCTCCCCAGCCAGAGTAAGAGTACGAAGGTCGTTGAGCTGGCGTAGACATGGCTGCTTCCTTGCCTTTGTGGATGGGATGTTCGATGTTGTAGGTCAAGATATGATAGAATCTAGGAGATCGAGAGGACCGGGTTCCAAGATCTATTGTAACCATGGGTGTGATCTCGAGCGCAGCAATGTAGCCGGTCGCGATCGAATGTTACACAGCCATGCGCTTACGTAATGTACAGCTTACCTAAGCGATGACATCGCATGCTCTACCCTTTCGATCGTCCTCTCCATCAATTCCCCTTACGTCTTACCCTTACCTCTCCTCAACCTCGGCCGTTACATCAGACATATCCCTCTTTGTTGAAGGACAAGGCGACAGAAAGAGCACAAGCGATATAAAGAACATAGATCACTGCTTTGTATAACGTATACCCTTCTCTTTGCTTTTCTGCTGCATGTCCGGTCCGACGTTTTCATCCGGTCAAATAGCCCTACCAAACATAGCCCTGTCACCATCCGGGAATTCAGCCACGACCCAGGAGAATTCTGCTTGTCCATCACCATCTCCACCATCCTCTTCGACGTCGTCTCCACTGACAGACTGTGACGATCTGCCTGATCTAGCTCAGGTCGATTTAGAGTTGATCCCAGTAGCAGACCATCCTAGCCCTCAAAACAACCCAAAAGACTGTTCACCCAAACCAGATGTTGACAGGCAACAAGCGCAGGGCGAGAGTCTGACCGACGAGGTATATGCGGCCGAACAGAAACTTGGCCTATCGGCTAGCTTTAGTAAGATTCCAGAGCTATATGTAGAACAGACTGTCAGGCTAAATATGGTTGGTCTTATCTGTGGGTCAACTCTTGTGTCTATTCTATAAACAGCTGCAGACCACCATGGCGCTGCATCCACACGGCCACCCAACACGACAAGAGTTTCTGTCTTACCCAATCTTCTTGCACATGCTACTCTGGACAATACTTCTGGATCCCAACCATCGTCTCTTCCTCTTGACAACGAGCGCTCTCCGATCTCTTCTTTCCCGAACCCAAATTCTCAACCGATAGATACCCCGCCCGCTTCAACGCATCAACTTGTTCCCCCAATTGTACCCCTCTCAAATGGCACTTCATCGAGCGGCCATCCAACAACAAAAACAAATATCTCAAAACCACCTGATTATTCGGCTCTCGTGGACGGAATCAACATGGATATAGACTCTGATGAGTTAATTTCCTCCTCTCCTGTCAAGGAGCTTCGTACTTTCCCAGCCGGGGCCGCGCCTGCGCACGATTTCTCAGCCTTGTTGGCAGGCATAGACATGGACGACTTTGAGACGGATGAGCCGCTTCCATCATCTCAGCCTAACGAGCGATCTCAACTATTAGGAGCAAACGAACTTAAGGGAAAGGGAAAAAGAGTGTCGTTGGAGGGAAACTGGAGTAAGGAGGGAGAGGCCCAAAACGACGATTCACATGAAGGAGATATTGGTGAAAGCAAGAGACGAAAAGTTGATGAGGGATTCCATCTGGAAGAGGAAGATGAGGAGGCGCTGGGGCTGGATCTGACCCAGCATCCGACAGATCCGTCAGATGTTCCTCCCACAGCGTTCGTTGGGTTTCAAACTGGAGGAGGAAAAGCATTCAAAGCACCGTCACAAGCGGCTCTCCTTGCTGCCGCCAAATTGATGGAGAGCGATCTAGACACCGACGTTCAGAAAATGTTGGGGGTAGCTTCAAGAGGAGAACCTTCCTCACAGCCTACTCGACCTACAGGACTTCGACCGGCCCAGCTTCCAATGAGCTTCATAGTTTCTTCGTCTGCCTCTACAACGGGTTCGAGACCCATTCATCGATCGACAATGACTCCCGTTTCTTCTTCTAATCGATCAATTCAGACAATACCCACTTCGGATTCTCTTCCAGAACCCTATTCTTCAGCGCCCGCCTCCATACAACCTTCTCTGTCTTGTAAAAATCCTTTACCAATACCCTCTTCGTCATCCACTCCGGTCCGACCGGCAGCGTTTCGTATACCTTCGGTGCCTCTTTCTATATCCACAAGTACCACTTCTTCGGGCACGCCCGTTCGTAAACCCCTCTTGGCTGGACACCTGCCAACATCTTCCCGGAATATATTTAGATCTCCTCTGAACCGACCTCCTTCATTTTCAAATCCAACTGGCTCCCCAGCCAGCTCCTCCAATACGGTATCTTCGATCGGAGGGGGCAACCCAGTTCCGAGCACATCTTTGCGCAGGATAGGCGTAAGCGGTGGTTTGGGGACAACTTCTCGGTCCGCTAATTCTGCTTTAGGCGAAGGCGCTCGGCGCGGAGGTCGGGGCGCCAAGCGAACCGGGTTTAGCACGCCTTTCAAGACAGGAGTCACAGCAGAAACTATGCTAGCTGGTGAAGCTGCTAAGCGAGAAAACAGAGAGGGGATTGTGGGTACCAGTAGAGGAATGGCAGCACCGAGCACGAGAAGAGAGAAAGCAAACGAAATTGGAGAGACGGGTGTAGCTTCTAGGGGTGGGTCAAGGAAGAGGGTGTTTGATCTATCGCGTCCGTTTATTTCTCTTCCAAGATCTCTCCGGTTCTATCTTTGATCATATCGTTGCCGATAACAAGAAAACTGAACTTCTATTGTGCGACACAGCGGTGGAAGGTAGGAAGAAGATGGCGGAAGCTTTTATCAGACCAGAGTTTAACAGTGTAGAAGAACTTCGAGATATGGGCGTGTGAGTCACGCATCGTCAATGTCGTCAGATCTTTTCTGCTTCTTCAGCTTACTCTTCTCTTTACGCTCCTTCATGCTCCATCTAGTCCCGAAGACATCTGGAAGCTCAATCTCTACAACGCACCTTTCTACTCCTTTATCGATCCATCTAATGAGTCTCGCGCCCTAGACGTCAATTTGATGCGTTCGGAACTGATTCAAGAGGGGTGTGTTGGAGCGACCAGGGAATGGACGGAAAATCACTGGGCTCAGATTCTCTGGAAGCTTGCATGTATTGTTAGAGGCCGTCCCGCGTTGTTTGCTGAGGGAAAGTTCAGCTGGGAAGAATTAGGAAGGCAGATCAGATATAGGTAGGGATCAGCCTACGCAAATTTGTCTAAAACAATCTTCAAAACCGGACGTGGTTAGGCTCACCCCAATCTCTATTGGCCGTGTTCGAAATATAGATACGAAAGAGAATATAACCAAGGTCATCGGTCTTCTCTGAAATTGATTCACGAACAAGTCGTCTCTCCCTCTTCATCTATCATTCTGTGTATTTCCCAAATCACATGGGGCAGACCCACTCCTCCTGAATCTGGGCACCCTCCAAACCAGGTGGGGGACCAGCTTGTGCCCCTACTAGAGTTAACAGATGGGTGGTATAGGATCAAGGCTAATGCTGATGACTGCCTGGCGAGGGCTGTGAGGAGACGTAAGTTGAGGGTTGGGTGTAAGATTGGTATGAACGGGGCTCGTGTGAGTAGTTTCCCTTCTCTTTCAATGTAGTGCGTCAAGGATTATTCGGGTGCGAGCCAAATATAATCTCACATCATTAGTTTATTGACAGACCAGTCGTTCTCCTTCTATTTTTCTTCTTGTTTCGTAGCTTGAAGCAAAAGAAGGCGGAGCACCCCCGCTGCTTAGTTTCAATTCAACTTACCTTACTCTCACGGGAAACACAACCTCTCTCGCTCGATGGGACGCCAAACTGGGCTTCCAACCTCGCCCTTTTATCGCTTGCCTAGCCTCGCTCTCACCTGATGGTGGGCTGATTCCCACTATGGACATCGTCATCTCGAAATGCTTTCCAATAGGATATGTCGATGCAGTGGATCTCGCTTCGGGTGCGCCGCCTGGATTTCCAAGGGGCGAGAAAGAGGAGAGAGCTTTGCAGGATAAGTGGAATGTACGTTGGTCGTTACGTTTTCTCTCTCTCCACCATGAAGAACTAGGGTAAGAATTGAAGCTCATCTCTTCACACTTGTTCTTTTGGAAACTGTGATTTGGGGAAACTTGGTAGGACCGACAAGAGGCTGAGAAACAGAAGATCGCTAGCGAGCTGACTCAAAAACTAGAAGATCTTCTGGGCTTGATTGATAAAGTCGAACGGCTGTCTCGAGGCTCTAAATCTAAAGAAGAAGGTAAGACTTTTCTCCATGAGACTCTGTTCCTCCATATAGCGATGTGTAGTTTTGATATTCACCTCATGAATCCTGTATGTTTCCTGTTCCTTCGCGTTTTTTAATAGGAGGCGCAGGTGCGGAAGATCTTTACGATGATCTCGAGAATGCCACGGACAAAGCAGCGTTCCTCCGTACGGTCGACCCTGGCCAACTAGCTCATCTAGCATCTTTCATGAAACAAAAATATCAGGTGGACGGATCGAATATTGGACAGGATATCCTGGATGAAATTGATGTTTGTTCCTCAATTGTTGATTCTCAATCACACTCCTTGCGTGAACCATTCAAGCTGGTTGCTGACTTGAAGAAGAACAAATAAATTTATATTCCGTTCCAAAACCCACAGTCCAGATGTCCACCTCGAGAAGTCCGCTCATTCAGAGTGATCAAGTTCAGAGACTATCAATCGAATCAACAAGCTCTTCGAAACGGTCAACTAACTTTATGGGATGCTCTCTCGTTCGGAGATGAAGGACTGGTCGAAGGCAGGCGGTACCTTGTTCGTTCTTCCTTTGACTTTTATCTTCATCGGGTTTGCTTTGCCTTTATCTGTTTTCGAAAAAAAGTTCTGAGAGACTTATATTCATTAAACATCTTTTCTTTCTAGGTCTCGAACCTAGCTCCTGGTCAGAAGGGTGCATGGGCTCCTCCAGGTAAAGAAGGCGATGTTTATGTTAATAGCCGAAAAGATTCTCAATGGAGAGAAATCTCGTGAAATATCTCTCTTGTGTCGGTCCACTCTTTATTCAATCTATACTTGTTCGCTATTTAACCGCTTTTCTGTCGCGCGCCCAGTTTGATATCGATACGAGTAAGCTTCGTAGAAAGAAAGATTCTTATGTCTAGGGTTTTGTGTGTTGTGTTCATGTGATTCTGACGACTCTCCAAATACTCGAAGCGACTTCTCCTCCTCACTATCTTTGGCGTGTTAGAAATACATGAAGAAGAGGGATGGAACGGTGAAGAAAACGCGTTGTTTAGTTCTTCTTGACAACCCAATCTCCAACTACGGGTTCACCCAATTTCTCTACATCCACCCCTCGCCATAACTCGGCTTGATCCCCACGTTCTTCGTATAGTTGGGTACGTTCGGCAAGGGCATCTCGGGCCCAGTCTTGAACAGCAGGGTGGCGCTGAAGAGAACAAGAGTAAAGTTATGTTAGTGAAAATGTTATACCCATTCGATGGGAACATGAGAAGACAAGGAGATAAGAGAAAGGATGAGACGAACGATCCGCCGAACAGTATCCGCCACGAAGGTTCCTATCGTCTTCGTTCCTTGGGCTGATAGTGGAAAGAGGAACGAATGTTAACACAAGGTGTTGCAAGCGACTTGGGAAACATATAGAGGATCATATCATAAGAGAAGAAAAAGGAAGTAGGGTGAATGAAAACAAACCTCGTTCGTACTCTATCGCCTGGAGAGTAAGCTCCAACCGGTCGAGATCTTTAACAAACTTCGCCTCTGGTGTGATCCCATCTTCATATTCCTACTCACCACAGTATACACGTTGGGAAACAAAGCATGAATCAGATGGCAAGTTGGTGAATGAAAGATATGAAACAGAAATGATTGAAGGAGGAAGCAGGCTGATGATCGACATACATTCCAGAGAGCCTCTATCCGACGGGCGGCTTCGCCTCCATGCAGCATATCTTCGAGGAACGAACGCATAGCCTCCTGACACATTTAAACCCTCAACCAGAGGTTCTCATTTCAGTACTTTGCATAGCATAAATCAGAATGGAAAAGAAAATGTTCCAAGACAGGAAGGATCAAGCTGCCTGTAAAAATAGAATAAAATAGTACTCACTCTTTCTCGTCGGTGCTTTTCTTCCTTTGAGACTCCGTCCACAGGGGTGATATCGCCAACGCTGTAGCCAGAGGACAACCAGTTGCGCATGTTGATCAGTGGCCGGTACGGAATCAAAGTATTTTGTGTTTCTACCGGAAGAGGCACTCACTGAGCTTCAGCCAAGTCGTGTCTGTACATCGTTTCACAACACACCAGAACCGAACAACGAATGAAACAGAAGATTAGTATCGTTAACAAAAGCATCCCTTCAAAAGCCAAGCCATAGATCAACTTACACAATAGCCATCTAGAAAGACGAGTTGAATTAACATAGTTTACCACAATTAATTTCTTGTTGAATATTGTTCTCTGAAGAAGCGAGATTGATACAAACCATGACGCATTTCCCGATGTCTAACGGTCTTTCCGCCTCCTCGTTCGGGCAACATAACGCGAGCACGCCCATTCGATACATATGGTCCTGTCAGTTTCATTTTTGTCAAGCGTGCGACCCAGTCATGGAGGAGAGGTTAGGGAGCGGGAAAAGCTGGTTGCCATGGTCGAAGCCTGTGCGATTTTGCAGACTAACGCTGATGCTTTCCGGTTGTTTTACCTATGGGACGACGACGACAAACGCGCAGGTTGTTATTGATCAGCTTCAGGGGTTCTTCCAAACCGCTATCACGTTAATGTTTCTTCTCTAGATCGCCCTTGAAGCAAACACAACATAGACAGAAGTAGAGAGAACTGGCGATCAAATAATCGGAGACAAAGACCAGACTTACGCCTTCTCTGACCCAGCCAGCTCTCTTCTGGGTCTGCGCCCCTCCGAGAAACAGAGCGAAAGAGCATGCTTCGGATTCAGCCGACGATGTTCCATTGAATCTAAATACAAGACTGTTTGGATAAATGGTCTGAACTAGAAGGAAAGACCTACCTTGAGCCGCTCCAGGATATGAAAGAACGCAAGTCGATCGACTCCTTCGTTTCCTGTAGGTCTATTTGCCCTCATTCAATTTCCAAAACAAGTAAGTAGAAGCGTCTGTCAACCTGTGAATTCTTTGAGCCTAGGAGAGCGCCAGAACTCAATCGAACGGCTGGAGAGTATGTCCCAGTCTTACATGTAGACTGGAGGAGGAACATGAAGCGGTCCTGTTGGAGATGTTGAGGTCTGAGGTTGGCCGTTCATCTCGAGAGAAAAAACAAGTGGGTGATGATGTTGAGGTTGTGCGACTGAGTCTATCACAAGGCTGTAAAAGTTTCCTAATATATCTTGAGACGATTTATGTTCACTTTATTTACAGATCTTTGTTGCATTCCTCCTTGCCAACCATCCTACACTCCGATCATTCTTATACACCATCCAGAGACCCGTCACGGTTCTCTACTTATTGGCCGGAGCATCTTTCAAATAGAGAAGATGATGCTCCATCGTCTGCTGAATCCGGAGGTAGAGGAAGAAAGAAAAGACGCGTCCTTCAACGCGTGTGTCTACTTTGTCACCATTCCTTCTTTGTCGCTCTTGAAGCCTACACGATAGAACATGTCTTGAGTTTATATGCTCACTATTCTCTTTGTCTGGCTATACACAACAGAAGTTCACTGGTATCTGGCAAACCCAAGATTGCCAGTAAATCCGCAAATGGCTACATACCTGCGTTTCCCTCAAGCTCCTCATCTTTGTCTGCATCATCTATGGTTCCCATGTTTGACAGTCAACCTGCTCCTCCTACTACAATCTCTTTAACACCAATTCAGAAAGGAAAGGCTAGGGCTCAGTCGTCCTCACCGTTAAGCAGTGCAGATGACGATAATGAGAATGACATCTCCTGTCGGCTGAAGAAGTCGTCAACTATCGCACCTCTCAAACTAAAGTCGATTGGTCGGTTGAAAGCCGTTTCGTCCTCTGCTATGAAACCAGGGAAGACATCAGCAAACGGAGGCCGTCAAACAAATACTGCTTCTAGGCAAGTTCCTGCAAGAGCAAAAAGATCATCTGTGTCGGCCAGTGCTACAGGTCTTGGAGGTCTTAGCTTCATGGAGAGAAAAGAGATTGAAGAGATTGTTGAAGAGTGCAGGGAACGGATGGGTACGTCTTCCACTAATCCTTTGCTTTTATATCGAAAAGATACCGAATGGGTTAGGCAAATGCTCACACTGTCCCTTACTTCTTTGTCTGGTTATCTGAACAGTGCAAGATCCCGTTCCAGCTCTCGAAGATACGTTTCCTCCGATCAGGTTTCTCCTAAACCCTCCTGATCAGTCAGGTTACATTCGAGTTGATCAACCAACAGCATCTACCTCTACCTCTTCCTCACATATGACGATAGACCGTTCCGTATTCCCACCAATATCAGAAGCTGGATCTGTTCCATCTTGGGACAGCCAAAGCTCAACATCAGCTGCGTCTGTCTTGAAGAAGAAATTGCCGACCCAATCCTGGAAAATCCTTGATGAAGGAACAGAAGCCATCGTAGGAGGGGGAAGACTACGACATCGAAAGAAAAACACTGTTCGTATCGACCTTGATAGAGAAGACAGAGTCAATATGCGCTGTACCCGAGCCTTGCCCAAGTATTGACTTTCTTTATTGTCTCGAATTGGTATAATCAGTCGACAGGTCAACAAGATACCTCGGATGAATACTACGCAAAACTGCACCGAAAATACGAGACATTCGAAAAGAAGCAGAAGCGGTTGGAGAAGGAGAAATGGGCGCACGAGAGGTATAATCTTAAGAAGCGGATTGAGCTGATCAAAAGTATGGAAGCCAAAAGGTTAGAAACCGTTGTCGTCCTTTATACATCCTCGTCGTTTGGCTCATGATATCATCACGCTGCTACTACTATTCGACGATGAACGAATCTGACAATTTTCTCTGCTTCATGTGCTTTTCAGTTTCTCTGCTTTGGTCAGTGCTATTGCTGAGAAGACATCTGTGGTTGAGAGGCCTAGGAGAGAGGTCGATCCTGAGAAATTGAGGGAAAAACTCTTGGAAGAAGCTGAAGTTGTTCTTAGAAGATACGATCTTCTTCTTCCGACCCGAGACCATTCGTATGTATCTTTATTTTCACTCTCACATATCCTCTTTGGCATTTTACATTCCGTCTCTCGGCTGAAACCTGAATTCATGTTGTGCGCGTATGTCATCCGAACCCTTTTCCACCTCAATATTAAGAAAACCGAGACGAGTAGACCACACTGAAGATACATCTATCGATATACCTGTCTTACCAGTCCCGACCTCCAATACTCTCATACCATCTAGAGTATCTAGCCTGCGACTTAGCAATGGCGCTTCCGCTCTTCCTTATACCAAACATCGACCCCCTACCCCGTCATCAATCGCATCGACTTCTCCAGCCGATCAACTCGCTTCACCCGCTTCACCTATTCCGTTCAAATCATCGACCAGCCGGAAGAGACGATACTCCTCTGTGTCTGTTGACTCAGACGAGCCCTCTCTCCTCATCTCACCCCACACTCTTACTGCTACCGCCGCTAATTCACGATCCTCCAAAGCATCTATTGGAGATTCTGACCTGGATTATACCGCAGGGTCAGATATTGGCCATAAATCTGTTATTACACCTAAACCACGGCCTCGACGAAAACTCTCTGGTTATGATTCGATCGGTAACTCCATCGATAACTTGTCTCCAACAAGCGTTGATATTGAGTCAGACCAACTTCAGAACATGGAGGGAGAAGGTTTGCCTGGTCGAGACGAATCAGGGAGGTTTCTACCTGGTTTTGGGGGTATCCAGCCTGCAAGAGGAGAGGGAGGAAAGTTCCTGCCTAGGGATCCTGCAGGGCCGAATAGGAAACGGTCTTGTCTTTCACTGAAGCGATCGAGTACGGACCAAGATGGAGACATCAACATGGCAGACGGTTCATATCATGAGACAAGTGGAGTAAACTCTGGGCTGATTTTAGCAGATGGCGACTTGACAGACAGATCGCTTCTCAAGAAACCGATAACAGTATCTTTGAAAATTGGGACAACGGCCCGTTCGAATGTACCAGCCGCTCCTTCAGGTCCTTGTCTTCTCGTTCGCGAGGCTTTAAAGCATCTTCCCACTGTTCAATCCAAACGGCCTTCTTTCGCTTCCCTACCGTCGCCTGCTGTATCCACACCCCCTTCTGTTCCTCCGCTATCAACGATCAGCCCGATACAGACATCGATGTTGACGCCCACAGCAGCCACAACGATCATGACCACATTGGGCTCTACTTCCACAACGAGCCCCACAGCGAAAGAAGCCCTTCTTAGTTCAAATTCATGTGCTGCTTCCAACCCCACCTCGTTGAACCATCTTGTACCAACACCAAAGAAGTATCTGTCTCCGAAGTATTCTACTCGGGGGGTTGATCCTCAACAATCTATAGCTGCACTACGAGGGTCGCGGTCAAACAGACCGTGGGGTATTTTATTACCAGCAGCGGTCACATTCAAGAGTGACTTTGATTTGGATGGAGAGTAAGCAATCCCTTCTTTTCTGTATCATCTGCCCATCTCTCAGTTGAAACAACATAATGAACAAAAAATCTCTCCGTCTTTTTGTTGTACCGACAGTATTTGGATCCCATTCCTTGAGGAACGAATGGATAATCGACAGCAACAACACGCATAATCTTGTATATCTGCTTTGCGTTCCACATACAAGATCTCTGCTAGTTGTCCTCTTTGCTGAGTACTAATATTATGGCCTCGACGATTGCATGAATATATGTTTGAGTTTGATAAGAGCTTTTCGTGATTGAATCCTCCATAGTGAGAAATATGTGTGTCGTCTCATTCGAAAAGGAGTGATAGGAAGGCCGTATTATCTCTTGCCCTTCCGTTTCCCCTTCCCACCTCTCCCTGAACCTGAGCCCACTTCGTCGTCGCTTTCCTCTATGAAACCTCTACCTCCACTACCTCCGGTGGAGCTGGTATTCTTGAGAGCTGCGTGACCAGTCTTTGAGATGTGGGCAAATAGTTTTGTGCGAGAAGAGAATGTCGATTTGCATATTGTGCATTTCTATTCGAGAAGGAAAATGAGGAGAAGTGAACTTCTTGGTTCCATGTGGAACAGAAAAGTAGCGAAGAAAAGGGAAAGGAACAGACCTCAGATCCATTGATAACCTCTCTCGGTCCAGAATCTTCGTTCGAAGCGCTTCCACCTTGTAAAGCTTCCTTCTTCTTTCGTTCACGTTCCCTTCGTTTGTCTTTCTTACTCATCTCCGTTATTCCTGCTGTCGCTTCCTCTTTTCCGTCTTCCTTCTCTTCTTCTGCGTGGTCTATTATCTGAACAGGTTTAACGTCGTGTTCTATATTTTGAACAGATGTGACCTTCGAGCGCGCGCTTTTTGAAGAAGGAACAGTCGAACTAGCTAAATCTAGTTCAGCTCGTTTCCTGGCTTCTCGCTCCTCCCGTTGTTTCTTCTTACGGGCTTTTTTGGAAGATCCTTGTATATTTGATGATATGTTGTCGTCGTCGTCGTCGTCGTTGTCGTCATCGTCGTTCGCTTGTTGTTCTTGAGTCCGAGCTGGTCGAGAAATGGGTGACAGGATTGAAATTGGAGGTGTATCGATCGAAGATGATATTGATCCTTCTCTCTCTTCTAGACCTAATCTTTCTACCTGGTCGTCCAGTTCAATCACCTCTCTATCTTGCTCATCTTCGAGATCTGAGCCCTCAAGGTCCTCCCCATCAAGTCCAAGATCCCAATCTTCTTCAACCATTTCTCTCTTCAGCCTTTCCACTTCTTTCCTATGAAGCTTGCTCCTTTCATGATCTCTCCATCTTCCCTCGCTTTTCCCAGTCTTCCCACATACTACACATTCCCATTCTCCGGATTCATCTGTATCTACTCTTCCCATTCCTCCTGTCTCTTCTCTATCATCACCACTTTCCTCATCATCCCGTTGATCGTCATCTTCTTCATCAGAAGATTCAAAATCAGAAAGTATTGTTCCAGAGCCAGGCTGAACGCGCTGCCAATCTTGTGGGGTGTATACCGGGCCGTCCGCCTGAGGCTTCGGTCGGCTTTGAGATTTCGGTTTATTGCTCATATTAGACGAGTGGGAAGGATTAGGCTGGAAGAGAGGAACGGTGTTGGGTTTAGGTGCTCTAGGATCTCTCTTTTTGATGAAAGCCACGAGAGCCTAGAGATTGAAACGGAGATATATGTTTAAATTAGCACCAGATATGAGAAGAAAATCCGAACGGATTTGATTAAAAAGAAAGAAAGAAAGAAAGGATCTGCTTACTCGAACAGTCTCGTTGTATTCCCGTCGAGCATCATCTCGGGCCTTTTTGTTCTCTTTTTCCATCAATCTGAACACCAGTAACGATGGTAGGGTAGAGGAGGGTTGGTTTCTTACGTCCGAGGTTACGGCTACACGGAAAATAAACGAACCTTCGAACTTGTCTTCCGTCTGCTCGTTCAGTCTCCCACATTTCAATCCATTCGAAACTTTTCTCAGTAACAAACGTTGACCAAATAGTGTAGAAATTTCGAGCCTATCATCGCCGCAAAGTAAAAATTACGAGGGAGAAGGAAAAACAAAAAAGATTCAGATGTTTATCTGTATGATAGTCTCAGCGCACATTTAAAAAATGAGAGAAGTAAATCCCACTTGAACATCGGTTCGTTTAGGGAGCGACCAGGGCGTTTGAGACGATCCAAACGATGGATACTCCATGTATCTCTCTGCATGAGCTGACTCTTCAGCGGCTAGGTGCCTAAACAGAGTCTCGTACACTTGGAAAAATCCCTTTTTGATTGTCGATAGAACCCAGAGAACAGATCAGTTATTTGAACGGTCTAGACACAGCTGGGTCTCGAAAGAAAAAATCCAACTTACTCCGGGTGTATCTGTCATTCCGACTTTATCATACACTCTCTTCTCAAAGAACCTCATCAACTCTGGTACACCCATACCTCTGCTCTTTTTGGTTGGCCTGGGTGGTTCTTTTCTTCCCTTGAGAACATCCTCAAAATCCTCGGTGGTGACCTCTACAGAGGCTAATCTATCGTTTCGGTGTCTGTCATAGAAGGAACGTTCAACTGGATCGGAGAGGATCTCATAAGCTTCCTGGAGCCGTGCAAAATGAGCTGTGGATTCTTGAACTCTATGCGCGTTCTTGTCTATATATCGTATATAGAGAGAGACACGGTTGGTTAAATGGGAACGGTCCAATGGTAAGATTGCCTAGTGTAGCTCAATGCGTCTGGAGCATACCTGGATGCCATATAAGAGCCTGCCTGCGGAATGCTTTCTATTCGGTCAAAGCAGAGTAAGACATCGAAGGAGGAAAAGAGAATGGACTGATTGAGCGAATCTCGAGTAATTCTGAGAAACTCGCAGTATCGTGCAGATCAATAAACCTACTTTGATCTCTGATTCACCTGCCCCTTCACTATTGACCCGAACCAACCAAACCTTTCGTATCAGTTCACAAGTGCGCAAGGAGGAAGAAAGTGAAAGTACAGAAATGTAGAGGAAGAAACTAACTCTATTTGTAGTAACGTATAAAAGTCAGGCTCGGACTCTGCCTCTTGTGGTAAGGCATCTGACTGCCTCGGCTTGGATTGGTCTGCTCCCATCTATCAGAGTGTCTATCTTGTAGGGTATGAAAAGCTGGATGAACGAAGAATGGATCTTGTAGGGGTACAAGATAATGAATAAGTTACTGTGGCTGTGCACTGTCACGTGCCGTCTATGACACCGCATGGTTACAAGATTAGATCGGCCCGATCGATTGCTGCGCATATAATTCTTTGTAACCAGATATCCGTTTCAGTTTCACACCACCGCCGCTTTTGAGTGTTCTCTGACTTACATCCATTGAACCCCACTTTGAACTCTAGCTTCTTGTTCTTCCTCTATCCATCCTGTTCAAAGTAGCTGTTGCGTGTAATACCGTGCTACCGTACTACTGTGCTACTGTTTGCTATCCGATCTCCCTCGTTCTTCTTCCGTAAGGTCTAGCCGATATGCCAAATTCCGGGTTTTTCAGGTCTTACCATGAGAGTGACGATCCAGACCAACTCAAGATACATACGAAGCAAGAGGTCATAAACATTCTTATTCAGCGTGAGTATTCTGTTCGCTTTGTTTTGTGTCAATTTGGTATATGTACACTGAGAGGATACCGCTGAAGACTTCTGTCATGAGTTATCTATACCTCAATACTGAATTCAAGTCTTCGATCGTATTTACTATTTACCCGCGTCCGTGAATAGCTAGCAATAGGTTTCACGCCAAAGCCGTCTTGGAGAGCTATGCTCAACACAAGCTCTCCATAAATGATAAGGTCAACCTTTCAAACAAGCTACATTCAATTGAACAGGTGAGCTCAATAGTTCTTTGCTCTGCTCATTGTTATCGGAGTTTATCTGGGAGGTAACTCACTTTCTCGAATTCTCCGTATATCGGTTCGCAATTTATGGCTTAGGAATTGGTCGCCCATAATGTACGTATCTTGCTCTTTTCGTCCCGGTCTCTCCATACACGTGGCTAAACATATGTTCTTTACAATTTTTGGGGATATCAGGCTCCAAATTATGCCGTAGAGTAAGCAGCTCTTTTTCAACTTAATTAATGACGTACGCGCCTAGCTCGAAATTGATATGATCGTGTGGTTCGCGCATTTCTTTCAACTTGCTCGCCCTTCAATTCCAATTACGAAAAGGTTCACATCCCTCAGATGGAATCTGTCTCTCCGACCATCGCGGGTATATGAGCATCCATCGGACTTGATCCTCGATCCCGTTGTTCGCTCATCCCCATCAATATCCCCTTCACCCTCCTCACCAAATGTATCCATTATTGAGGCACGAGTATCCAACGATAACGCACATACCTTTTTCAAAGGTCCTTCTACATCGTCTTTATCACCCTCTCCGTCATCGTCCTCGTTTCGCCCCACAAGAACTATTTCAACAGCACCTACACCAAAAGCATCATCGCCGCCTAGAAATACTAGCGTTCAAAAGAGGAGCGCATCCAAAGACCGACCATTTTGGATGTCTGCTGTGGAGAAGGCGCACAAGTCAAATTGTGAACATTCCGATTCTTGCGCAAATTCTCTCTCTGGATTCTCGATGATCTCAGCAGATAGTTGGGAAGAAGAATCCCGCGCGTTAGCTCAGGCACAGCAGCATATGGAAACGGAAAGTTTGAGAGGAAGATCTCATGCCGAGAGTGCTGAACGGAATAATGACAAGTTTGGTACAGGCAGAGGTGATAGTTACCAGGTAGCGGTGGGTGAAGAATGGGATAGACAATGGTTGGAGAAGAACGCTCCGGATAATCTCAAGTTAAACAAATAGAAGAGCCTGATCATGTCTACGTTTTGTCCTTCTTAATTTCATTTTTCCCTCACCACTATGTTCTTACCACTTTTCATAGTCTATATATATATTCTCTTCGCCTCCAGGATTTATTTCGCTTTCTTGGCTTATCAGGCTATCGCTCATTTCTTGCCATCCGTTGATAAAGTTCCTTTTTACCCTTATTAATCTTTTCAATCTTGCATGCTCTTCTCTTTATCTACTCACCCTTTGCTTCTGTCTTGTCCTTTTCTTGCTTGTCAATGTTCCTGGGTGAGGTTTACGTTGCCTCGTTTTATCTCAATCCTGTCCTCATATACGTGCCCTTCTTGCTTTGCTTCTTTCGATTTGTTACTGCCTTCATCAAATCGCGTTTGAAGAAAATGAAAAACGAGTCTTCAATCTTGTTTCGATGAAAGGTCTGAAGTAATTTAAATAAATTGTTGATCTCGGAATGATATCATGTACAAGAATCGGGTAAGAAAAGAAAGGAGCCATGGATATAGAACTAAGAGGAGACTAAGACCGCAAACCTTGTTAATCAGAGAAACACACTCTTCATATAACTCAATGTTCTATCCAGAGAATCTTTGATATTCTTGGCTTGTCTGAAACCGTGACCTTCTCCTTCGTAGTAGACAGCTTCCACTTTTCCGCCAGCTGCTTCCACTTTCTTGGCCATGTCTCGAGCTTGATCTGGTGGGACGACCTGAAGGAGGTAAAGAGGAGAGTTGAATCTTGAAACCTGAAGGCAAGAGGTGACTGAGGCGCCAAAAAGAATCAGAATATCTCACCTTATCGTCCAACCCTTGAAGTAGAAGAAGAGAAGCTTTAATGTTCTGCGCATGGAATGCTGGAGATCGATCGTGATAGACCTCTGGGATCTCCTCCGGCGTGCCCCCTACCAACTTGAACAAGTACTGAGATTCGAACTTGTGTGTTCCTTCTGCTAATAATTTGAGATCTCCTACACCATAGGAAGAGACCCCCACGGCGAAAACATCACTCTTCGTGAGAGCGGCGAGCACGGTGAAACCACCTGCAGAACCACCGATGATAGCCACACGTTTTCCATCGATCAACCCTTGAGCGGTACAGGCCTTTACGGCTTCAATTGTGTCGGACACATCGACCACACCCCAGTTTCCTCGAAGTCGGTTGACATAATCCCTTCCGTACCCAGTACTTCCGCCGTAGTTGACATCAACGAAGGCGAATCCTCTAGAGGTGTAATATTGGATTCTCCATTGATGACCTGGAAGAGATTGACTAGTAGGTCCTCCATGAACGCTGATTACCGCAGGTGGTTTCTCTCCATCCCTCCCACCAGCATATCTGGCGTTCTTGGGGGGATAGAACAAGACATTCAGGTTGACGGTCTTTCCTTTATCGTTGCCTGCTCCGGGAATATCAAACTCTAGACCTCTTCCTTCCGAGAACGTTCCTGGAAGGATGACTTTCTCATCCACTACGGCTGAAGATTTTACCGTCTCAAACTTCACACCCGACACGTCATAATCAGCCGGGAAAGTCAAGATCGACAGACTGGAAGGCGTGGTAGCCGACAGACCGACGAGAAGGATGGAAGTTGGAGAAACCTTTCTCAAATTGGAAAACACGACGAAAGGACTGGAGATAGGAGTAGACGTTTTGGTCTCTAAGTCGAGCAGGTGAGGGACCATCACAGATTTGATGCTTGGCGTGATAAGAGCGTATTTGACAGATAGAAGCACGTAACGAGAAAGGTCAAGAAGCCAGTCTAGTTCACTCAGTAAAGGATTCATCTGTCAGTCAATCTACTCGGACCACACAAGATTGTACGTGAGATCTCAAAGAAGGGGGACTCACCGGGTGAAACAATGTCATTATTGATTTCCTCCATAGCCAATTCTGGTTTCTCATCAGACCCAACCTTAACTCGATAGAGGATAGAGAATCCAGTCTTATCCCAAACAAAGTACAACCATTTTCCGTCTTCCGAGAATGTCGGCTGAGAAACCGCTGTTTCATCACCCGAGGTGATCTGCTTGGAGTTGACGACCTCGACGTCTGCCCCACCGAGCCCTTCAATTTGACCTGTCCAAAGCTGACTAGCCTCCCATGGCATGTCCGGGTGATTCCAGAGTACCCAGCAGATGGATTTCCCGTCGGACGCCCATCGAGGAAATGAATAAAAGTCTGCGCCGGACAGGAGAACCTTCGCTTCGCCAGATCGAACGTCGATCAAGGCCAGGTTGTTGTAGACTTTAGATATGTCCACCGGATCCTCGTGAACTTCTTGGATGGCTAGTAGGTAGGGGTGAGTGGTCGAGAATAAGGGATGAGGCTTGAGAGACGAGTACCGGGTGTTTTTCAAATCTTACAAATGAAGTTAGAGATTATAGCAGTGTAAGTCTGCAATTCTCGTTGGACGATCTGTCGAAATGATATTCATTGTTCTTACCCTTGGTAACAGGGATAGGAGTGCCTCCAGGCTTGACGCTATAGACTCTAGTGTCTGAAAAGTTGACGAAGAACACTTCGTCCGTGTCTTTGATTACATGGAATGCTCCTCCACCATATTCATGGACTCTTGATCCTATTTATGACCGTAATTTGAACGGAGTTTATTCAGAATTGAAAGGCAGATAAGATAGACAGATACAAAGAAAGACGAGGTGGGACGAACGAGCGTTGAATCCAGGGCCATATATATCTTCGCCGTTCTCCTTCAGCGTATCTCCGAGAGGAGTCCGAACGATGACTTCCCTTCCTCCCTCCGAAGCCCGATTCTCGGTGTGGTACTATTTGAGGTTTGAAATTGAATTGCGAGTGTCAATTCGGAGTTGGCCGGGACAGTGACCATGTGTAACACGGAGAAGGCCGGTCTTTCTGAGCTCTTCTTCTTCCAGTACCGAAAGAGGGGAGAGAAGAAAAGGTCGGAAGAGAGACTTACAGTGTACTTGAGGGAAGCAGCGGTTTCTCCGATTGCAATGGCACTCTGTGTGATTAAGTCAGCGCTAATAGGAGAATCCCAAGATCCAAATGGAGCCTTAATTGACATTTCTTTACGAAAAGGGACTGTAGGTAGATCTCTCGAAATGCGGCTATTCGGAAGAAGAATCAGACGAGTGGAAGCACGAAATGGTTGTATCCGAAGAACGGAACGAAGATGGATGGAAGTAAAGAACCGAGTGAGATGAACATTCATCAAAGGATGAGATGATGGTAGGTGATGGTTCACATAAGGATTCGATAGGCGGAGATATAAAAGAGAACACGAATTTCGTAGGATCAGCACCACCAAGAAATCTGAGCCGATATGGATGAGCTTTTCCAGCAAAACTTACATGAATATTCGGGAACAAGAGATTGATTGTGAACGGAGATGTAGGGCAAGAGCGTTTGTAGATGGATGTGTGTTGAGCGTCTTGTGTGTCCCATGTGGGTATGGGTCATCATGATGTGAGGATTCAGTTGGCCGACATGATGGTAACCATGGCAACATAAGCATATCCCGATGGTTGGCTAGTTTGGAACGAGCTTAGAGCCTCTTCTTGTCTAATCACCATCCACTAAAAGAATGAGCATCATATTTAGCCCGTTGGCATCTCTTCGACAGATTCGGTTGACACCGTCCAGGGAAGATGGAATTCCTCAGGATTTGGAGGATGATCTTCGAGCATATGGGGCTCAATTGATTCAAGAGGCTGGCCGATTGGCCAAGTTGTAAGTCTTGCTAGCTTGTTCCTTCCTTCCCTGAATTTTGTCTCTTTGGGAAAACCCATATTTCTGATATATCCTTCTCGTCTTTTGTGCTCATATATCGTCCTGACCTGGATATGCGATTCATATTTTGCTCTGTATTCTTTCTAGACCACAGGTAGCTATGGCAACCGCTCAGATCCTCTTTCAAAGGTTCTGGTATGTATCTTCCATGAAACAATTTGGGATTAGAGTAAGCTTCTGTTCTCCGCTATACATTATATTTTTACAACCCACACACTCAATCCAAATCCCCTCCCTTTTCCCCTTCTGGGTTTGATGTGTTTTCCTCTTCATGTAGGACATTGGGATGGGCGCGCTCTATCTGGCAACGAAACTAGAAGAATGTCCCATGCGTCTAGTAAGTTCTTGTTGGACACCTTATGTCAATCACGACGCCTTGATCTGATGAATTCATTCTGCTCTATTCTACTTCTCTTCTCTTCTCTTCTAGAGAGATCTAATCAATGTATATGATCTACTACACCAAAGATCCAACTACCTACTTGAGCGTTCATCCTCGTCTTCAAGCACAACGTCTACGAAATTTACTTACGTCCCGATGGCGTACTCGAGCTCAAGGTTTTATGATCTAAAGAACGCGATGGTGATATCAGAGATGCAGGTCCTCAAGAGGTTAGGGTTTAATGTCCAAGTACAGTTGCCGTACGGGACATTGGTGAGTTACTGTCAGATGTTGGGCCTTGTCGGAAATCCTGAGGAGGGAATCGTGGAGAACGCTTGGGGGTTGTTAAATGATTCGTACGTATCTGCTGTATAGCAAAGGAGACAAGCAGGGTTGGATAAGTTGTGCTTGATGTTCAAAGTATCTGCATCTTTTCTTTCTTTTCCGCGACAGTCTTCAAACATCTCTTCCTGCGCTATTTTCGCCATCGACACTAGCAGCATCTACAATTTATCTATCTATCCATCAGATCGGTCATCCGTTACCGGACAGATGGTGGGAACTTTTCGATGTCGAACACAAAGATATGTTAGTCGTTTGTGGGACAATCCTGAAGTTGTACGAGCGATTGGATGAAGGAACGGGCGAGCGAGCTTGGCGCATGAGCGAGAAGGCAGATGTAAGGCAATGGTTGGACGATAGAGAACGAACGAGTGAATCAATAGAATGAGCGATGTATAAGTATTCATAGTGGAGTCTTGGGAGGACGAATAAGCATAGGGAAGCAAGAGATATCGAATAACACGAAAGAAAGGAAACAGTATGACGATGACGAAGACGATGTCATATGAACGCTGGTAATGGTGCCTTCAAAATCGATCTGTGATAACGGTCACTCTTTCGAACTTTCCGTGTAAGGATACAAGGGTAGCGTATGATCTGATTCTCAATTATCCCACTGTTCTTCTACACTCGTGTACAAGCGCACACACACACACACACACACACACACACACACACACACATATAGGACTTAACGATGTTAAAAGTCGTTCGATGTATAAGTAAACAAAGCTACAAGCTGACTGTAAAAATGTCAGTCTCAGGTGAGGCTTACTCCAGCGTATCCGAGACCGTTTCGTCTCGATGACGTCAGTCTCGCCTCCCGCGGCCTTTAGGTTTAAAAACTCGGATTTGTTGCACGGCTTCTTAAGAAAACCTTGACTCCTGATTTTTCCCCACTTTCTCTTCCTTCTCATCCATCACCTATTGAGCTCTCCTCACATCTCTTTATTAATTACATCCACACACAAAACACATTTATATACACATCCACAATGGCTGTCGATACCCACGTTAACCGAGGACATCCCAGTGAGTTGACTTAAGACGCATGCACTCTGCATCACGTAAGACACGGATAGTCATCGATTGCTTACTACGTTGACTCCCGTCCTTCAACTCAACTAGTCATCTTTGGTCTTTTGATCTTGTTCACCATCATCGAGGGAGCCATCTCGACCTGGTTAGTTAACACTTACAATAAGCACAACAACTATCCTAGTGGTTCTGTTCGAGATCGATCGCGATTCATCTGCTTCCTTTCGTGGTGGACCCTCGTCTTGTTAGTCCCCTCGAGTTCTCAAAGTTTGGTGCATATATTGGACGAATGGAAGCTAACGACTGTTCTATGTACGAACGAACATGATTAGCTCGATCATCTTCGCTGCCTTGTTCCAGATCAAGAAGGATTCTATTCTCACTTCCGTCGCCTCTCACGGTATCTGGCTCGTTTTGACGTTAGTCTAACCATATTCTCTTCTTTGAGTCTTGCCGTTAGAGATCCTCCAACTGAGTATACATCTATGATCTTACCCTTTGATCTCCAGCTGGATTCTTTGGCTTGCCGCCGCTGCATCCATCACCGATGCTCTTGGAGGTGGACTGAACTGCAACAGCTTCAAAGGAGTTCACTGTGGCCAGCTCAACGCTCTTGAGGGTTTTGCTTGGGTCAACTGGTGAGTTGCTCTCATTTGGTTCTACCTGGATTTCAAAACAATTCTAGTTCTCAATAGTCTTTTCTGTTGCGCCTTCAATAGGATTCTTATGACCGTGGCCACCGCTGTCACTGTCGCGTTGTTGATCCGATCTGTCCGAAGAGGAGATCGGTTCACTGGTGCCCTTGTCTAAATGCTCCGAACTTTCGGTGTCCAATCTGGACAAGATATTGATTTCGACCACCTTTAATTATTCTCATTTTCTTTTGCCTTGATTAATTCTTTCCCTTTGTAGCAGATGAAACGGTTGTGTCAAGGAAGTGTCGAGTCGGAAGAGCAGTTTCTACGTCGAAGAAAGGGAGGATACGATCGCTGCCTCAGAATTTTTCCTACGTTTGCTTATTCTTACAACGCCTAATCACCTTCATATTATTTTTTCATTCAACAAAACCTTTTTTCCAAATTAATTTTTTTTCGCTCTGCTGTTCATTATAGTCAACCCCCCATTATATAATAGCTAGTCCACCAATGCATCCTCTCGACCGATAGCCATTATATGATCGTCGAAAGTTCTCTTCGATATGTGTTAACTAGAAAGAAAGGCCTGATGTGAAAAGGACAAATTGAAGGAGAAACTAGGCTGAAAAGGTGGCCTGCGTTCTGACTGGTTTGAAACACAAGCATCTAGAAAGGAACATATACGTAAGACAGATCATACAACATCTTCTCCATAGACAGATTGTACGTTAGCTCAATCATCGACACATAGATCGTTGTATCGTTCTTCATTCGATTCAACCTACTTGAATGAGCCTGTAGAAAGGTGTTGAACAGTGTCAGGGTCGCACGCACGTGATCTCACGTGACTCACTCACTCACTATACCTCTTTACGTCCGAACGATCTCCTCTCCCTCATCAACTTTCTCTTTGCACTAACATTATGTCGTCAATTAACAAACCGGACGAGATCATAATCACCGATCTTGTGTTCCCTCTTCTTGTGGCTTCTGGTGATCACTGGCATCGCCCGGCGAACCCATCTCCTCACTCGCTCTCCTTCACTCTCACCCATCCTCTCATAGCGTCAGCCCTAACGGACAACGTTACTCAAACGCTTTCCTACTCGGATGCTGCCAAGGCCGCTCTCGCGCTAGCTCATTCCAAGACTTGGGAATCTATTGAAGGATGTGCTGAGGGAATCGCTGAGGAGTTAGTCAGGATGAACAACGGAGGGCAAGTAAAGGTCCGATTAGAATGTTTGAAAAACCTCGCCGGAGGAAAAGTCGGAGTCGAGATAATCAGAGGTGGGAGTGAACTTGCGGGATCATCACATCTAGAGAGCAGAATATGGATAAAGGAAGTTGAGGTCAGATGCATCATTGGTGTAAACCCGCAAGAGAGGCTAGAGAAACAAGCAGTAGTGATCGATTTGGAAATCCCCTTGACATCAAACGAAGGAGGTTCTGTACAATCTTCGGGCGGGTTTCCCCATCGGGCTTTTGCCAATGCTATTCACGATGTGAGTATTTGGTTTCATCGTTTCGTTATGATCAAGGTTGTGAAAAGCTAACAATCTGCTTCCTTTGACTCAGTATGTTCAACCGACATCATATCAAACCATTGAATCCCTCTCCCAGACCCTGTCTGCTCATTTATTTTCGATTCCTCTCTCATCGTACCCTCCGATCTCATCGCTAACACTCCGAGTGTCAAAGCCATATGCGGTAACATTTGCCAAGTACGCATCTGTCGAAATCACCCGACAACGATCATCCATCCTGTCCAATTCTGCCCTTCTTGACTACGTTGATGATGAAGAAAACGCCATCAAGTCCCACACGGCCGTTCTAGCTCTGGGATCTAATATTGGAGACCGAATGGGAAATATCAGGAAGGCGGTCAAGTGGTTGTTGAGAGATGAAGGAAATTTCAGGCTAATTGACACAAGTTTCTTGTATGAGAGTGAGCCAATGTATGTTGAGGATCAAGACAGGTTCCTTAACGGAGCGATCATCGTACGTCTTCTTTCTCTATCTGTCTTCTTGCTAGATCTGGTGAGAGAAAAATAATCTGGAAGAAGCTGAATTTGATCTCTGTCTGTTCTAGATCGAGACTCTGCTGAGTCCCGAGAAATTATTAACATATCTAAAAGCGATCGAGTCTGGAGTTGGTCGAACCCAGACGTTCCGAAACGGGCCCCGAGTGGTTGACCTCGATCTCATCTTCTACGACGACCAAGTGGTCAATGTTGAGACGCCCGAAGGAGGGCTCATTGTTCCTCACCCTAGATTAGGGGAGCGAGAGTTTGTCTTGCGCCCTTTGATTGAGTGAGTTTTCAATATGATCTCTAAAGGAGAGAACGAGAAACCGGATTGTTTAAAACGAGTCTTCTCTTTAGTATGATCCCAGACTTTATCCACCCCTCCCATCTTGCTCCGATCTCGGCACTGTACCAAGCCTTACCTCCGTCGTCCCCACCTTGCCTTAACCGAGTAATCCCGTTTCACCATCCGATCTCTCTCTTACCTTCTCACCTCTCAAGCACATGCCCCCAAACGCAAATCATGTCGATCCTCAATCTTACACCTGACTCATTCTCCGATGGAGGATCGTACCCTACGACTTCTGTTGCCTTAGAAACCGCTCGGTCGATGATCGAATCCGGCGCTTCGATCCTTGACATTGGCGGGCTTTCCACTCGACCTGGTGCAGAAGCAGTCTCAGAAGAGATCGAACTGGACAGAGTTGTCCCTCTCATTCAAGCACTTCGGTCTGAAGGAATCAACATCCCAATCTCAGTGGACACCTATCGGCCGTCGGTAGCAAGAGGAGCGATAGAAGCAGGAGCTAGTATGATTAACGATGTCTATGCTGGCAGGGCCGAAGGCATGTGGGATGTTATGGCTGAAGCGGATGTACCGGTCGTGTTAATGCATTCGAGAGGGAACAGTCAGACCATGGGCTCTCTTACGGATTATCCCAATGGCGTCGTTCAGGACGTTCAGACAGAGTTGGCCCAGGTGGTGAAGCAAGCGATCAAGGCCGGGGTCAAACGATGGAACATCATCTTGGATCCAGGAATCGGTTTCGCCAAAACCGCACAGCAAAACTGGAAATTATTGGCAGGTCTGGAGGATCTCGTTCGGGAAGACGCGTTTAGAGGTACGGAGAGAAACCCGATCGCTGGGTATCCACTTCTGGTAGGAGCTAGCAGAAAGGGCTTCATCGGCGCGCTCACAGGTAGAGCTGATCCAAAGGAAAGAGGGTATGGCTCGGCAGCGGTTGTAGCTCGCTGTGTATCTAGTGGTGTCGTTCAGGTCGTCAGAGTGCATGACACAAGAGAAACTAAAGATTTAGTCCTTGTACTTGAGACGATCGAAAGTGCTCGAAAGGGAAAGTCGGATTAAACATCAGGACGACAAGAGTGGACAGTCTGATTGAAGCCCATTTATAGATAGATTTTATGATTTTCTCCTTTCTTTCAATATAAGTCCACAGTCATAAGATCTATAATATCATTTCAAGGCAGAAGCATTCCTTTCACGCTTTGGCGTAACTAAGGATTTCCGCATTTGAAACAACACTACGTATTTGTATATGCGCGGACCGAGCATATTAGTTGGTTGCTGTATAACAAGGAATGGAGAAAAGAGGACGACTCACTGGACGCCGTCTTTTGGAGCAAGAGCTAGCTCTGTGATACATTTTCCGATGCTATGACGCGTTAGAAAGGGAAAGAGAAGCTTATTCAGATCGTTCACCCGTCAAGCAAGAGATAATTCAGGATGACAAGATATAGAACATACACTTCAGCATCAATCATGAATCTATCCATTGGCAAGCCAATTGATCTTAGCCCATTGAATAGGGTCTGAGTCCAACCTTCTGCCATCCGTTTCTCTTCTCTTGGTCCATAAAGAAGACCGGGCTGAAGGATATACGTTGATCTGAAGTTGAGGTCACGAACCGCATCCTCAAGTTCGCCTTTCATCTTTAAATACCCAGAGCGTGCTTTTGATGAGGCCATCCCGGTCGAGACGAGGATGTACTGAGAGAAGAAATCAGGGAGAATGACGGAACGCTCAGACCATCTTCCACAGAAGAGGAGATGCAGATAGAAAAGGAAGGAAGAGAACGAACAGTGTCCACTCCGGCCTCCTTGGCTTTCTTCGCCAAACTCAGGTTTAGGTCATAATCGATCTTTCGCTGGTTCTCCAAACTACCGGCGATAGCCCTCGTAGTTCCTAAACAACTAGCAAACACTTTCTTGTTCTCCTCGGTGGATGGTCCGGAAGCCTCCGAAAAGATCTCAGACCACGTCTCGGGATCATTGAAATCAAGAACAATCGACCGATGGGTGACTGGAGAGGACGTGGATGTGGGCGTGGTGATGGGCCGTCGGGAGAAGGTGATGATGGTCGCTAGATGGGAGGCCAAACTAGCTTTCAAGGTGTTTGAGCCTATTCCAGAGGATGATCGATTGCAGGCACCGTTTCAAACCAACAGCATCTCATTCATCAGCTTTCGATGCTCTTTTTCCTTTAAAAAAAAAAAAAAAGGTAAGTTTAGACTCTACCTGTGAGGCCGGTCGCGCCTACAAGATAGAGAGATGTTTTGGTCATCTGAGAACGGATGGTGGATGGTGGTAAAGAGAGACAGAGGAAGGAAGACAACTGAACACGCGTCGTGCGCCGAGATATCGGAGGTGACTAACCGGTTGGTGAATTGTTGAACGTTTACAGACGATTCTCAAATCTGGAGAATTTCAATGAAGTTCACTCTGACAACCATTCTCTTTCACACTCAGCTCTCTTGCTAACTGATCTTTTAGAGAAGGATGTCAGGGTCCTCTGGAAGTCGTATGATCTCACAACGAAGGATTCTATCGATAGGTTATCAAACTTTTCGACCAACGTATCGATGTGCCAAACGGACAGTGTCGACAAGTACATATTCCTCTCCTCAGATTGGCTCTTACAATCTGTTCCATTCTGGCCTTCCGTCAACATTCTTCTTCTCACAGCCGTCTCCTCAAGATCCCAGACCTTCTTCTTCAAATGATAATCGTCCACTCTCGGATGCCCAATGGGTCTCTCAGTTCTCTCTGGCAATCTCACACCTACACACGTCCCTTCCCAGCTTCTTCTCGGAACCTCCGGTCTTTCCACCAACACTCTTCCACCCCTTCGTTCACTTGACCACACCCCCACCTCTCAACTTTCACATATCATCTCTCCGGATGTACAGTCTGTTCTTCACCGGCGCTCGGACATCACTCAGTATATTGCTGAAAGATCCAGGGGTGAAAATTGAGCGGGTATTGATGATTCCTAGTTCGGAAGATAGAAAAGATGGTGGCAAGAACGGAGGTGAGGTTAGGGTTGAAGGACAAGACGGAGAGTGGGCAATGATCAGTCGATCAAGGCTAGATCGGAAAGTTAGGATAAGAGTCAAGGTCAAAGGCAGACTAAGGGTTCCGCTAGATGTAGTCGAACATGGAATCTTAGGTGGAGGGGATGGACCGGACAGAGAATGGACAATCAGTATGTATCCCTTCTTAGAAGTTTCTTCTTCCTATTTGTAGCTGATCCAGTGATCGACACATCCTCTTTTAACCAACAGGCAACCTCTATTCGTTCTCTCCGCTGACGGCGCTGATCACACATCACCAGGTCGAAAGCATCTACCCGGCGCCGACAGAAGGTGTAGGTGCTTGGCTTGGCGCTTGGAATAATTGGGCTCTTCCTGGCGGTGTAACGCCCGCGCCCGAAACGACCGGTGGGGAAGGAAAACACGGAGGATGCACGGGAGCGAGCAGGACAGACGTGGATAAAAAGGGTAAATTCGAGTAATGAAATACTCGATCTTGACAAGAACCTCATCGTTGTATATATATATATGTGTGTCAGACTATGTTATTCCAATGAACAGACTTGTTCTATCTGTTCAAACTTTGATGTAGCACGCACACAGACCCAAAAAAAAAATTGAAACGAATACTAGATACATCACACAGTCTATGGCTGTTTTCCATCAGGCGCATTCCCTATACCTCATTGTGAAAAAGGGCCATACACATACCCTTAAGAGCAGAGAATCCCAATCTTGGGATTTGTCGAAGATCAACCCTACTCTTTCCCTTGTTCTGCGCGTGGTGTGTGCGTCACACTCACAGGAGAACACGGGCATATCTAACATTCTCGAGGACATCATATCAGCCAGCCACTTGCAGAATTCTCACAAGCATAAGACACATATGACCATTAGTTGCTCAAGGTATGTTCACCTAAACATCACATCTTGGATGCTGTTTCCAACTCGCGATGAGGGTTAGACAGAATACGATGCGAATGACCTAAGATATCTCGATCAAATTTGAATCTGAAGTCCTACCGACTAAGATGCAAGACTCCCGTTTGCACTCATCCAAGATCTTCTCTGAGATGGTCTTCTTCTCAATCTAGAGATTCTATTTTTCCCGAGATGGGACATGAGATACCCAATGCCTCGTTATCTAATCTGGTCGCGCGTCACATCGATGACGCGTTTCTTGTCGTGACAAGACAACGCCAAAAGTGGTTTTCACAACCTTCTCTCTCATCAAGCAACGACGAGGACGCTATCACGAGTCATATATAGGGATACTTGCGTCGATCCTCATGTCCCTCTCAACTGCAGACCCGCCCAGAGCCTCCGGTTCCATCCTTCCATTTTCGGATCAAACCCTTCCCGTCATCCCCGATGGGGACGATACCTTGACCGCTACGCCAGACTTGGGTACAAAAGTCAATCCAAGTCAAAAGAGAAAGAAGTTCACACCCTGGGAGGACGCTATAGAGAGAGCAGAGAAAAAAGCCAATGAATCAGCTGGGAAATCTGACCCGTGGGTGAAGCGTAAAGGGAGTATCCTGTATGTAGCGAGTGTATCGTCTTTCTCAGAGAATCTGATGGATGGCCCAGCTTACAAGTCTGCTTGATCGATCCTTCATTCTGGAATGAGATATCATATAGATTGTTGGTGGCGATAATAGGGTGGACGATCTATGTAGTTGTAGTAAGAATATGTGTAAGGATGATACAAGGAAGAGCATTCAGTAGAGGCAGAGGCAGTCAGTCTATATTCCTTTCTTCTTCATTTTGTTTTCGTTTCGAGCTGATACAAGTCAGCCTCTACTCTGTGAAAACTCATAGTCTCTTTCCTTGTCGTCTTCATCCAGCTACTCTTCATGTTCTGCTGGTCATATTTGAAAATCACACTCACTGGTCCAGGTCTAGCAAAAGAAGTAAGTCAAGAGTCTCTGTTGTTTTCTGTATCATGTATCACGTCGCAAAGTGTCAACTCATCAAGAGCCTTTATTTCCGCTCTGATGTTATGTTAACACAGTATGATTCTATAAGGCCGTCATCGGATCAGCTACAAGGAATATCGTACTCGGTACCGTTTCCACCTACTCTGGCTCTCCCTCCTCCACCGCCACCACCTCCTCGAGCTGGTCCTCCACCTTTTTTAACCAACCAG